>KZ067710.1:49644-60976 GCA_002091845.1 Anopheles cracens | reverse complement strand
AATCAAAATATCAAGAAAAAGAAAAGCACTTAAATGAAGTAAGTCGTACATTTATTGATAAGTAATTTTGCCAGCCTATTACATTCACTTAATTATTTATTTGTTTCGAACTAAAAATTCGACATAGAGAAGACCGCAAATCAGTGTATAATTTAAGGAAAATTATATCTAGTACTGGAAAACTTTGTTTATTTCTCTATTATAAGCCAAATTCGCCAGCTTACGGCTTTAGAGCAATGTATTTCATATCGATAAGATGGTTTTCTAGGTGTTTCTAGGCGCCAAAATGTAGGCAATTCGTTGGTATAGCTTCATTCATGTAGAAAGCTTTCGCTGCGAAACGGCGCTATTGCAGATCGAAAGCTCGTTGAGCGAAACTGCTCGAATGTTCGAACATTGCATAGGGGACTTTGATGATTCGACCTTTCGATCAGTTTTTTCCTCGTATGAATTGAACTATGGTTTTTATTAGCAGGACTTCCGAACATATTTATGCTATATCATGAGGTTATTTTTTAAACTCTGTATTTATTTCATAAATAACCTATTAAAGAAGATTAATTTAATGCTTTTCAATTGACTGAGATTATATTTTAAAATTTTTAAATAAAACTAAAGATGCTTCATAAATCTTCGACCAAGGGCCGAAGCAATAATTACGAATAATACAGAAAATATTATTAAACAAATAACACTCAATTTTATTTATTCTCCTTAAATTCAGTTTTTCCACTCTTTGTTTCGTAATGTTTAACTACAGCTGCAGTTGTTAACTGAAAACAGATGAAAGATTCATATTGTACATGTTTTGCTAACAATTTCGCTTTAAAACTAAAGTTTAGTTAGTTTAGTTAACGTGAAACAAGTTTTCATTTACTTTATTAAATCAATATACACGCGGTCACAATGGATCTTGTCGAAAATGTTCGATTATAGAGTCGAGAGGACGTTAGTGGAATATGGTCGTTTATGTAATCTTCCGTAAATATTTTGTTTATCACCCGTCCTTCTAGCTAGAATAAAAACAAAATCGTTAGAAGGTTAAGTAAAGTGTAAGAAATGTTCAAAAATTGAAAAATTTCCTACGTCAAATTCTACACCACTGGGTCAAAGACATCATCATCCCGCTTTTAGCCTTTAAAAAACTTCGATCATAGCTCGCGTACCAAGGAATAATTGACTCGTTAGAAGATACCTTAACCCAAGCAGATAATTCCTATTAGTCCCATCACCATAAACATCTGCTAAATGTGATGCATTTTAATTGAATGCCCCGTCGCTGATTGGATGTCCTACGCGTGGAACTACACGCTTACAGACTAGATGCTGCATCTACCGGTTGACATATTGAAGAACGAAAAGCCCCCGCGAACGGCAGCCATTCCCATCCAAACTGGTCAATAAGGTGCATGAAAATACTGTGCGAACTTCGCTAACTCGTCGTCCAAGAGGTGAATTTCATCAAATCCCTTCCGTCACCATCCAGAGAGCGAGAGAGAAAAAAATCGCAATCCACCAGCCAAAACCGACTCCCTGCACCCGGTATCAGCAGGCAGACACCCGCGGGGCGATGGCTCTAATAAGGCTCAAACCAATTTGCTACCAAACGCGACCAATTGGCGAGTTCGAGCGCGATCTTGCGTGGAGCGCAGAGCGTGCGTGCGAACACTAGAGGAGTGCGGCCGAAGCAAAAAAAAAGAAGTGACAAACAGCGGCAATCGTAACGAGAGCTACCCTACGGCGCACTAAATACCGTTTTATTTCTGCTAAATACGTACCGAAACAGAGGAGACCGAAACGAAAAAAAAACCCACCCTCAGGCGAGAGATAAAACGTTCTCGGTGTACACGAAAGGCCTCCCGTCCCTTTGGGCAGTTCCGTTTCGAGATTTAGAAACCCTGGTCCCGGGCCGCCGTTGACCTCTTGAGCGTTGATTTGACGTGATTCATGGTTTGCGTCGGATCATTACTGTTATTACTTGCGGCGAGGCTGGGGGAGTACACGCACTCGAGGCACGTGGTCGGGTATGTCACCGGGCATGTTGTGGCAGTGTCCGCAACCACAGGACATATCTCAACTCTCCGACCCCTTCTGATGCAACGGCGAGCAGTTCGATGGGAAAAATGAAAACACGCCCAACGCCTAAAGAGCTCGGACGCATCCAGATAGGGGGGGTCTCTGCAGAAGGCGGCCACAAATCGGATTTGGTTCGAGGGGTTCCTACCCTGCCACGATGATCTCGATCCTAATCGATGTACGTCCACTATCTTGGCCGCAAGATTGATTGAACTTGTCAATATGTCGATCATACGCCGCTTGAAGATCGTTCATGCTGTGACGACGCCCTTCGGTAACGCTCCAACGCTCGGGTAGTGGCCCTTTTCTCCATTGCCTGTCCGGTCCGCTTGCGCCGCATCAGTTGCAGTTTCACAAGAACGTTTCGGCATTCGCTCGGTTCGGAAATGTCGCTCAGCTGCACGCCATCCGAGCCGAGATGGCCGGCCGGGGCAGGCGATGACATTCTCACACGGTCAGCCGCTCCAAAGAGCTGCCGCCTGCACGTCGCACCGAACCATTTTGATGCGGTGCAGGTTTGGGCAACGGGCCGTTGGACCGGCCGAGATGCCGAGCTGACGTGTTGAAATGTTTATTTGAAACTAATTGCATCGGCGCGTTGCTTTTTTCGTATTTTTGGCAAGTTCTCCGGTCCGCTTTTTTTTTCCTATTCGTTCCCATGACGCCGGTGTCGATCGAACCCTGGCTGCAGCTGGGCGTGGAGGCGTGCGGAGGTCACACGCGGCACACGGCGTGGATGCGAAATTATGTGCGAAAACACCATAAAACTGTTCATCAAACCCGCGGCGTGCGAGGAGACAAAAGGCGAGGTCTTTTAATCAGTGGTCATAAAAATCGTCACGAATCGCTGGTCATCGTGGTTTTGGGTGGAGACGGTTCTCCCGTGCTCCCAAAACAGCACTCACCACGCAAAGAGAGAGAGAGAGAGAGAGAGGGCGAGAGCAGAATGTGATCGCACGTGACGTGCGGGTCGTTGGATTGCCAAATTTTGATGACCTGAAAGTTGGAGCGGCGGAAAATGAAGCCGTTCGCCGCCGGTGGAAAATGATCTATTGCCGCTTAATGCAGCGTGGGAAACAGGCGTTGTAGTGCAAGCTTGAGGTTTATAGATGCGCTAAAATTCATGCCCGAAATGAGCATCGTTTTGTTTTATTTCGCACAAAATGTCACAGCAAGTGAAAGCTCTTAATGCGGCTCTTTAATGCAGGACGGTTCAAGTTGGTGTTTTTTATTGATATATCCAATGGTGGAATCGCAGTATGATAGCGATGATAATGAAGTAGTTGCTCAAATTGGTATATTTTTGTTACAACAAATATCACGTAAACTGTTGTGTGTGATTTTATTTTACATAAGATAAAAAATAGATAAAAAAAACCAAAGAACCAACTAGCAGCAAGAGGGGTTAGATTATGATGATACAATAGTTCGTTTTAGCTTTCTGGTGAATTTTAAATAAATAATAAATAGATACATTTTTGTGCAATTTTATCTTACACACCTGCAGTCTGATAGTTAGATGATGTTGATGATCGTGTGTTTACCTCGTCCTGAAGATGATGATGAACAGTGTAAACGTCGTGATAAAACATCTAATCAAAAGTTGTTTTAGTTTGCAAATAAAGCACCGCTGCGGCACCCCTCGAACAAAACAAACAACCAAGACAAGTGCGATAGGGTGCTCTGGCAATTGTCTGTTGTCGTGTGGAAATGTCATCCATTGCATCATAACAAACACTTCATTTGATATTTTTGTAAAATTACAACACTTTATTGTAATAAAATCCACCTTTTTATTGTAAAGAACCACCGCACAATTGTAAACAAACAATTGTGTTGACGTTTTATGACAGATTTGTCTTCAAAGTTGAGGTATGTGTATCTAACATGTTAGACAACAGTTTCACATCAGTTTGTTCGATACTCTGTTTGTCCTGTTTGTTCGAGGGTGTCTGACCGAGCTCCTTTATACAACTCTATGGATTTGTTCGTGTATTGTGTCGTGTTCGATGGTTCTAGATCATTTCTTAATGATCTATATTGTTCATATAGAACACTTCTTGTTGGGAAACGCCAAAAATGTGCCAAACGACATATCAGATATGGCGTGTGAGAAAGCCGAGAACAGTGAGAATCAGTGATTGTTATAATTGAGAGTAAGGAGGGTATAAAACCCGTAAGCGAGAAAGGATCGGGTCTTTTTGAACGTAGAAGAATCTGCAAATAGAAGAATATTTTTTGGAGCTCGTCACAGCTGGCAACAAACCTTCAAATCATTTCGTTTATTCTATTTTTCAACCCTTCTATTGTTTTTTTATAGAATGACATCACAATCAAGATGTCACCATTCGTCGTCTTTTGCATTCGAATGCGTTTGAAGTGTCATTATTATTTACATTTCAACATACTTTTTGGTATTAACGCTCCAATTTGCTCAGAAAGGGATTCGTTTTAATGGCACTAACAATTGTGATTTTTAACTTAAATGTTGTAATGGAAGTTGTAGTTCATCATCATAATCACCATGAGAATAATTGGCTTAAACTAAACTTAACGACATAATGTTTGATTCAATTTAAAACTATAATCATTATTTTGACTTCAATGATATTTTTCAAAGAAGAGTCTATCTAATAATCTGTCATATCATCATGGCTCGCTTTGTTTTATCGCCGAATATTCGGTTTCTAGAGTTATTGAAGTAAACACCCTTGCCATGCATCCAAAAAATGCACTCACCATGAAGCGGTTTGTTAAACACATGCCAACAACGTGTAAACAGCGGACGGAACTAAGGACATTCCGCCGAGGCGCATGTTGGCCGCTTGTTTAGGAAGCGATTCAAATTTGGGCCAGCCACTAGGTCGTTCTCGTCGAAGATTGTGCCCCCACAGTCTCAGCTGGCTTTGCGAAGGGCCACCGTTCACGTTCGCGAGCCTCAAACGGACGGGCCCGTATGGGTGCCGACCATTTGCATATGATTTACAGCCGACCGATTCGCTAATTATAATCGAGCGAACCGAGTAGCGGCCGGACGACGGCGCACACGAAACGGAACGGCTTCGAAGGCTCCCGCACAGGGCGAAAGATATTTATAAACCGTACCCACCACATCGCACCGGTTCAGTCGATTGGTCTCACACACTGGCGGCAGCTGGTGCACACGCTGGAGGAATACCGCACACACTGCACAAACACAAACACCCGGCCGTGCAGATCGCTTTGTTCGCCGAGGGAGAATCGATAGATCGAACCGCCGAGAACATGCCGGCAGCCCACGTGCAGCAGAGCGTCCTGCAGCGATTGATTCCGATGCTGGTGCTGCTATCGATCGCGGCGGCCCTTCCCGCGGGTCTGGTGCGTTCCGGGTCGCGCAACGCCATCGCCGACATCAATCAGCGCCGAACGGGGCGCGCGCACACCCCCCGGTACGAGTTCGCGTACGGCGTGAAGGACCCAATTACGGGCGACCACAAAGACCACTGGGAGCGACGGGACGGCGACCGCGTGCAGGGTGTGTATCTGTTTGAGGAAGCCGACGGGACGCAGCGCATCGTCGAGTACGAGGCGGACGACGAGCGCGGCTTCCGGGCGATCGTCACCAGCGTGCCTCTGCCCGGCGCGAAGGGCACCGAACGACGCGATCCGATCGCGCACAGCTACAACATGCTGCGTGCAGCGAGTTAGGAGCCGCGATCTTGACAGACGCTCCAGGATTGACCTTAGCAGAGCTAAACCAAACACGGGAAACAGATCTTCCCGTATCGAACGAGCGCGTCGAATTGGATTGATTTGCAACGAGTGCAATTAGTAGGTAAATAAACATCGATTCCTAACGTGATAAGTGATTCAATTAGGCTCCCGGAGCGTAATGCGTCATTTTAAATTAAGAGCTCAACTACTGTGAGGAAATACAGTCAACGATGCGAATTCGAATAAAACCCTCACCCAAATGCCCCTGAAAGGTAGGCAATCCGCTCCCCAGCCGGGCGGGCGTTCATTAGCGTTTCATTCCAATTGCCATCTCGCTGGGCTTTCCAGGCACGCGGGGATTACGCTGGATGGTTTCGAGGTGCGCGCAAATGCCAACGCTCCATTCGGCGTCCCTTCTGCGTTTCGCAACCACCCTAGTGCGGCTCATTAGGGCGACCTCATCAGCTGCGCGCTTCAGCTGCGAAAGTTCGGCCGGGTGTCGCGCGTCGAATCAAACGTCGCGCCTTCGAAATGGCACCGGTTCACGGTGACAGCAGCCCGCTATTGCAACCGTGCCGCCGCGGACGTCATTCCTGGGTGTATTCTTGAGCGGTACGTGAGCGTGAGCTCGGATGCGATAAGCGCGTTTGCTTAATTACCCACGAGACCTAGCGTCTTCAGCAGTCACGGTGCACGTGGTGCCTGGAAGAAAGTGTCTTTCCACTGGCTGCCCTGCCCATAAGCGTCATCTGGTTGTAGTGGCTGGAAAGGGGGGGTTTCCCTAGGAAAGGTAAATTCCACATATTGGTCCACACCGTGGTTTACGCTAGTAAATCAGTGCGACCGAGATTGGTTGCTTACGGGGTGAATAATTATCACCCGTGTTGGTTGTGATGACTGAATAATTGAAAAAAACAATATTTCGTGTTGTAATTGGATCAATAAGGAGTTGGATACAACGTCTGGGTTTTTACGGTTACATTGTAGTATAAAGTAGAATTGTGAAAACAGGTAGCAATTAGTAATTATACTTTAATAAATCCTAATGAATAATTGTATAAAATGAGCAATTGCTTAACGCGAGAAAAATAAAGCGTTAATAAGTCTCAGCATTATTTCATTAAGAAGGTGTGTTGGTTTTCAACGATTGTTGGTATATTTTTGTTTTCTATCGTTTAGGGTAATTTTTAAGGTGCCAGTGCTTGACATATGATTCATTTTTATCTTATCTTATCTCATCAATTTTGTTTTATCATTTCGGTGATTTTTGTAAACAACACGATTAAAATAATTTTATTTTATTTTTCTTTTCAGTTCATTTGAACATATCATTTCGTTTCAATATTGACTTTCCTTCTGTCAACTTTTGCTAATAGGTTTGAGATTTCATAATGCAATGTAAAAGTTTCTAACATGACTGACAACTGATAAAACAGCAGGAAAGCATAATAAATCAATACTGAAGCATTTACGAACCTTTTGTTTAATTAAAATTGCATAAATTACGGGGCGTATAAACCTAATCACATCTTGAACATGAAATCTGTCCAACAAACAAACCAATAATGTTTTTATTGCGCTTCATTAGTGTGTGTTTACTAAAGATTGCCGGATGGGGGAGAGTAAATATTTCGTACAGCTGATGTGGAGAAAAATATGCCATCAGAGAGTAGGTATGTATTAAGCTACGTGCTGAGCGGTGGGGCGAAGCGTGAACAGAGCCAAGAGGGTACCGAAAAGAGTGAGGAAGCTGTCGAGGCTAAGGAGGGAGAGGAGCAGCCGGCCGAGGAGGAGAAAAAGGAAGCGGAAAAGGAGGCCGAGAGCAAGCGGAAGCTTAAGACTGGACAGGTGTAGAGTGCGTAGGAAGAAGGAGAATGAGCGATTTCACTTGAGAGGCTTTAGCATAAGTAGTTCTTTCATCTTTCATCGGTCGGTAGAATCATCGTTCGGAATGTTCCAAATGCCATTGGATTAGTTGGTTTAGAAATACAAATTTAGATAAAAACGATTACGTTGGTGTCGTGGGTTGGCTGTGATTTATTATTTTTGAGAGAAAAAAACATGATCTTGAAGTTATTAACATGACATAAAAGATAGATGAATCCTGATTAATTATGAATTATTTTATTTTGTAACATTTCAAAATGAGATTCTCTTACATTCTAAAATTTTAGAATTTGAAATACTTTTTCCTTCACTTGCATGTTTAACTTTTGTGCATTATTTACTCAATCAGGTAAAAAAGCATAAGAAAAGCAGTAAGCGATAGTGGGAGAGAAGGGATGTATAGAAACTTTGAGAATCAAACTAGAATTTTCAGCTTTCTGCTAAAAGAAAGAGAAAATGACATGTAAAAAAGACATTTTTACACAAATAAAATTTACATTTTAGGCAAATAAAACAAAGAACTAGATACAAAATTAAATGCCTTTCAACAGTTATGAAAAGAAATAAAAAGTACGCAAGCAAAGAAACGGATATAAAATAGCGCATAGATTTTTTTTAATAGCCGAATTAGAAACAGTATATAACTCGTTTTCTTATATCTACTTTACTCATAAATAAAGCATTACATGATTGATAAGTCCTCTCATTATCTTCCTATGACCAGATATGCCGATAGGTCTCATTCAATTACTGCTTAAATCTCTTCATTGTGCTGTACATTTTTCCAATCTTCTCAGGTTTTCGAACAGGTTGAATATTTATGTTCAATATCTTCTATTATACCATTGCATGAATTACAATATGCATCAACCGCTAGTTTCATCTGATACAATATGCTTTTTGAGGCCCTAGTATGTGTTTATGTATATTTTGATTTGTATATTTGATTTTAGATACATAATAATCTGGCAATTAATTGCTAGAAGGTCTGTTTCAGAATTAGGTCAAAACAAATCCGAATCTTATTATTTCCGATTATAGTATTTATTATGCTTGTCTTAATATGTGATATTTATATTTTTTATTTATTTTAGCTTATTTGTTTATTTTTTCCTTATATTTGTCTAAACTTACGCACCAACAATATAAGTTCAATTTTTGAACAAAGCTTGCTTAGCTTTTATAAAAGTTTTCGAAGTTAGAGAATTTGTTTCGTTTAACGATAGAAGAGCTGTTTCAGAATCTATAAAAAAAAACTTTAAACAATTCTTGAATATTTCCATTTTAGTAGGCTAGAATAAATAAACACGAGTGTCACAACGGTGTTAAAATTCATTTTCGCAACCTTGAATAGATTCAAACTCGAGTAAAGATAATTTTAAATGCTCCGTTTTTTCGCTACCACCCCCAGTGGAGAAATGACAAAAACAAACCACCAAAAGCTCCCCAATAAAACAGTGAGCCTTGCATTGTGGCTCCCTTTGAGGTGCAAATTTCGACATAAGAATGGTGGTGTCGATTGCAGTTCGTGAGCTCTCCGCGTCCCGATCGTATAATTTTCTCTGACCCTGTTAGTGCCGGCCATCGGAATGCACTGGCATTATCGCGGGAGTCGTGGCTTCTATCGGTCTGTTTTTTTATTGTTCCGTCGAGTTCACTAATATTTGACCACACTTTGGAGCGCGGAAATTGAAGTTAATCGAGGGGGTTGTTATTATTCGGTTGGCCGTGAAGAAGTCATGACGACTAGATGGGGGTTAAGTGATTAGCTTTTATTCGATTTCATTTTGGTCAAAGCCATTGAGGTATTTTTTAGATCTTTCATTTCATCGCACTTCAAAGATCTTAGCTCAAGTTAGATCTTAGATCAGTGTTCTTAATAATGGTTAGAGAACCTGAAACAAATGTAATCAATCTATTTATACGCATAATCGTTAAACGATTATTTCCATATACTATGTTTATTCCTTGCTTTCAGATTAAATTTCTCAGGAAATTAATCAAATTGGGCTGTTTTTCAAATAATCAAATAGCGAGGGCAAAGTTCGATATAATTGTTCGGATAGCTCTCGCTCGCGCGTCTTTTCAGGCAAGTCCGTCTTATTCGGTGGTACTTAGCGTTCTAATTTATTTCATTGAAGTTCTTGGTATAAAAGGCAGATATCGCAAACAATATGCTATCAGTAACGTTTTGTTCTAGCAGCTAACCACAACAAGGCTTTCAAGTCAATTTAACTATATAGACAAAAACATGAAGGTAAGCTAAGTTTGAAATTTCTTAAAACAACAACCAGATAGGTGGTACAATTTCTCATTTATTTTCAGCTGTTTACACTACTGGTTTCCCTGCAACTTATCTGCCTCGCCTACTCAAAGCATCCATCGGCGGGAGATCGTAAATTGGTTTCATATGAATCTAAGATCAATCACAAAATTCCGGATAAAACTATCGCAGAGGAGAAGATTGAAGATCCAAAGAAATCGCAATCGATCGAGGAATCGGACCCAACGGACGCCGACGAATCTTCCATCCCGAACTACGAATTTGGCTACGGTGTGAAGGATCCGATCACGGGTGACCACAAGGACCAGTGGGAAAAGCGCCACGGCGATCACGTCAAGGGAGGCTACCGGTTCGACGAATCCGATGGCACTCAGCGCGTGGTGGAGTACGAGGCGAGCGGCAGGAAAGGGTTCGAGGCAACGGTGAAGAACGTCGAGCGCAAAGAAGCTGCCGTGGGTGACGAGGAGGGCACGGCTGTCGAGGCGAAGAAGGGTGGAGTGGCCCACAGCTACAGCTACCTCAAACGAACTGGCCACTAACTGGCCCGCCCGGAATGCGATAGTGGTCGTCGATGACGAAAGCGTTTGCTAATAAAATGAACCGGACTTCCCAAAAGAATGGTGGTGTCGATTGCAGTTCGTGAGCTCTCCGCGTCCCGATCGTATAATTTTCTCTGACCCTGTTAGTGCCGGCCCACGAACCGCTTAATCAACCTTCTTGAGCGTACTGTAGCTCTGAGCCACCTGCCCATCCGAATGTCCCCAACGAACATCACCCCGATTGCGCTCATCGATGCGGTCGATCTCCTTCACCACAGCCTCGAATCCTTTCTTATCGTCCGCCTCGTACTCAACGATGCGCTTCGTTCCATCGGGCTGATCCAGCGTGTACTTGCCCTTAACGTGATCTCCGACACGCTTTTCCCACTGCTCCTTCTTATCGCCCGTCGTCGGATCATGCACGCCGTAAGCGAACTCGTACAGCGGGAAACTGTTGTAGTCACCGTCCTTCTTCATCTTCTGTCCCGATCGCTCCTGCTCCTGATCCTGTTCCCATTGCTTACGCTTTTTCTCAACGAGCTTCTTCAGCAGTTTGTGCTTCTGTTCGTTTTTCTGGCGACGACGAGCCTCCCGCTCGGGAAGACGGCCTTCGGCACGCTCCATAGCTTCACGGTTGCGCTCCGCACGATCCTCAAGGGCGGCCGCACCCGAACGTTCCCGTTGACGCTCCAAGAACACACGCATTCGATCCGCGCGGCGTTCGGTTTCGGATTGTTCGGTGGCTTGCTCTTCGTCCTGCTCCTGTTCCTGCTCTTGATCCTGCTCCTGTTCCTGCTCTTGCTCCTGCTCTTGCTCCTGCTCTTGCATCTGCTCCTGTTCCTGCTCTACACGT
>KZ067710.1:29839-43327 GCA_002091845.1 Anopheles cracens | reverse complement strand
ATGGTTATGGTTATGGAGATAATGTTACATTTATTACAGCACAGGACGGGGCCAAATTATTCGTTAAGAAGGACATAAAAACGATGATTACCTTGAGTTGTGGAAATTAGAAACCTACATTGTCAAATCACGAATTACGCGACGAATCGTATCAAGACACTTATAGTCTTTTGCGACCATCACATCCAGGTGATGTGATAGAGTAAGCTTAGAGTCTAACCATAATCCCAAGTCTTTGACCAAGCTCACTCTATCGAGAGAAACCCCATTTAGATTATAACTGAACGATTTAGGACAATTAGATCGACTATGGTTATGGTTATGGAGATAATGTTACATTTATTACAGCACAGGACGGGGCCAAATTATTCGTTAAGAAGGACATAAAAACGATGATTACCTTGAGTTGTGGAAATTAGAAACCTACATTGTCAAATCTCACAGAGTCATACACAATAGCCACATTCACAATTGACTAGGTTGTATTTAAAATTTTCGATCGACAAGTCAACACTTTGAGATATTACGATTCCATCATTCCAATTTCAATACAAACGGTCTACATATAAAACTATCTAAATCTTTGGTTTAGGATTGAAAAGAAGAAAAATTGCTGTAACTATATGTTATCGGGTCCCTATTTTCTTAAAACAGAGCTCAATATCAAGGTATGCATGGCAGAAGGACTGATCAATTTGTCCAGCAAAATAAAATCCATCCATATATATTGAAGTGTGGGCGACTCCAATTATTCATTTCACCTCATAAACACCGTTCGTCGTCAGTACAAATTCCAATTCAAATATCAAACGAACAAACAAATAATCCATATCTCACGCTCACGACAGGTACATTCATCGACGGAACTCCTGTAAAGTCCAGAAGATCAATCTTCGACGGGGGGAAACCCGAACGGCAACGGCAGCGCTGCGTTCGTTAGCTTCTCGTGACTAAGTTATAAGCTCCAAAGCCGTTCCTCGTGGAATGACGTCCGGAGCCGCGGAACCGATGAACTAGAATCTTCGATCAACCCTAGCGGAGGTCATCCCTTAACCGGACGTCGAATCGATTCGATGCCTCTTGCAGCCACACACAAAGATTGCCTTGACACCGGGACGCCGGGCTCTTCCTACACCGCTGTCAGTTCGATCATTACACAGCGTGTCAGCGAAACTGGAACGCGACAAGTTGTATGAAGATGAATGATTGTTTGCCCGGTGTGTCCCCGTGCCGGATTGAGGATGGTTCGAGCCGGTCGAACCGGCGAAGTTCAGCGCCTTTGTACGGCTGGTGTAAGCCTTTGGCCACGAACTTGATGGTGATGCCTAACGATGGCTGATGGTACGATCAAGGCCCGGACGGAGACGATGGCCACCGCACAGCCACCGTATAATTAGCACTGCCTGCAACTACTGCTCTCCTTTTTTGCCAACTGCGAACGAAACTGCCGGACGTCGCGCGTTGTGAGCTGCAGGGTAGCGTCTGTGTTCGTTAATCTTACCAGCTCCGTTGCTACATCGGGCAGCGGACTGAAGGTGCCCTGCAACCGAGAGAGCTGCAACCACAAGCTGATCGCAAAAATATGATGCCAACGGGTAGGTACGGTGACTGGAACTTCTCCAAGGTAGCGCACAATTAGTCTGGGTAACGAAAGTAGACAGATCCTAAGGCGAGAAATGTTAAAGGGTTTGCTGCTGGCGTTGGCAATGTGTACCATACAATATCTTCTAGATATAGCTGTATTTGAGCCGGATTTAAGGAGGGAGAACTCTATAACTCTATTCACTTTCAATATGTTACTCCGATACCAATTTTGATTCAATAATAAACCCCCTATGCCTTAATTTAATTTCATCTAACAAATACCGCCCCAACACCGGTTTCGGAAAGCACCTCCGTAAACGTGTCTTCTTCATCAAAACCAGCTCAATCCAAAAGCGCTTTCAAATAGCGGTCGGCAGCAGTCGTTCACACACTTTTCCTTTCGCGAGTGTTTTTTTTTTCTCCACGCGAGATGCGCACCGATGCGGCTCTTGGTAAACGTTCGGCATCCACGGTCGCCGCCAACACCTTCTCGGGAAGGACCACTTGACATTCGTGTGTCGCGTGGTGCTAAACAGCTGATTTTACAGCCCCTTGGAAGAAGCGACGTTGGGTGGCAGAAGCGGGGAAATCTGCTTGCGACACCGTTGTGCTCCGTTGGGAGTTGTTTGAAAGTAATCGACCGAGAAAGAAATGAGCGCTCGTGATCTAGTCGTTTGAGGTGTCTATAGAATTCTAAAGAGGCTTATAATTTTGCCTAGAATTGGGGTGATGAAAGATGGTAACTGGCAACTGAGGGATTTAGTGTTGAAGGTGTCATAAGAGCCTGCCGTACTCTAACGTCCGTACCGATTACGATTTCTACTAACATTTGAGATTGATTCCAGTTTACAACGCTCAGCTCCCAGAACAAAACCACGATCTTTTTTTCATTTGCTTTTTTTTCATTTCGCTTGTTCTTTTTAATAATCAAACAAAACAAAACTCTATTTAAAAAGCTTAATTTTGATCGTTAGAAGATCGAAAGAAACGCTACATAAACACATAAACAATCATACCAGCTACTCTAAATAATATTAGATTGACCAAATTCAGTTTATAGTTTAAAATCTCAATCAGAAGTTTCAATCAATTTTAAAATTTAAACCGTAATATAAAATATTTAGTTAATATTATCAATACATTTCTAATATGCTACATTACTAAGCAGCATCTGCAATGTTAAAAAATCTCCGTACCAACGGAGAACAATTTTAAAATTGATCGAAACTTCTGATTGAGTTCAAGTATATACAATATTAAATGTTTGGTTGGTTTGATCGTTAAAAATGTAAATGAAAATTGTAACGACGTACAACCGATTGAGAAACAACATGCGGGTAATTGTTGTGTTTGTCCTTGATCCTCTATTTGATTTTTAATGCAGCTTAGTTTAATGTTCGGAAAAACCCTCAATGCGTTGATAAGCTGGTCTACATTTATTTCAAGCAAGTAAGACGAACCAATAAAATAAGGTGGCGATGAGCTATGTCGAACCGACTGTCAGATGTTGGATGATGCTGGTTGCTTTATTTTACAGCGATTAATCGTTTCACAGCAGCATATTTGAATGCAAATTTGTCCTCATGTTTTAGATACGAAATGGTGGTAAAACTATTTCCACAAAGCTCGAAAGAACTCACCAACACCCACCGATCAGCTGAGCGCTGTAAAGCTTCCGATACGTCGTCCCAGTGCCAAATAAACGTAAACAAATATGACATAATCGCTCGCAACCGCCGAGAGCATGAGTGCCGGCTAAGAGTGCCAAAGCATGCCGGTCTCCGGCGACACGAAAGCTCCCGCATCTCAAACGGCAAACGGCGTTGGAACTGAGTGACTTCCACACGGCTCGGGAGAGCACGAGATCTCACTGATCTCGCATCCGACCGGTTGGTGGGGGTACAGTCATTGCTGGCCATCGCCGACAGAGAGCGAGCGAGCTCTCGGCGCACGGTGTGCGGCGAAAAATGGCGACAACAAAAGTTTACTACGTTTTCGCTGGCTTTTGAAACATTTAGTACGATTTTTGTCGTCACCGGGGTTATCACGCGCGCTTTCGGCACTCCGCGGCGTCCACTCCGGACCGTCATTCGCGACCGCAACGCTGAGAGAAGCGAAACAGGCTGTAAGTGTGCGAGTTGTGCGGTGACTTGGGCGCCTTTTCGGGGGTTCGTATCTTGAAAAGTGTCGTTGAAGTCTCCGATCAAAAAGTGGCCTTTTAGTGGAAATTAAAATATTTAAAAACCACGGAAAATGTGTGTTCCGGAGTAACTGGACGTGTTTTTCGCTCGTGAAACTTCATCCGCGTGTTTACATAATTCAAACGCAAGTGATTTTTATGGTGACCGTGTGCCTAATGACGGTTCGCTGTGTCAGCGCGGTCGATTCTATCGCGTTGCGACAGCGGCCCGAGTGTCTTGCAAGTGATAATGAAGTGCGTCGCTTCGTCGCGATTGTTGTCTGTGCCTTCCGGTGGAACAGAACGAAACACGGTCAACATTCTCATTAATCATCCGACGCAGAAACAATGCAACACGTCGTTCAGCCCGTGGGTAGCTGCGTTGCAATGACAATTGCGTCTTTTGTGATGTTCGCTGCGAGTCCGTGTGCTGGAAGCGGTGTGATCGTGTGGGATTTTCATAAGCATGCATGACCTCTTCGACGGCCTTATGTACAACCGTTTATGGCCAGATAAGGCACGATGGCCATCGGCAGCGGTGACAATTGCGTGTGATTGTGCCTGTCTTTCATTACCTGTGTGCAGACTTACAAAGCTTCCGTTCTGTGATCCAACCGACTCCGTACTACCATTCGTCCAGTGATTTCATGACACTGCCACTATATTTACTCACCTCCGCATCATCACCTCCTCTGCCGGTGGAGTGCCCCCGTGTTCGAGGTCGGTCACTAGGAACCAGGAAGATGGTCGAGCGGTCGGTCAGAGTGATTGCTATGAATTATACATTCACCAAACTCCCCCTCCGGCGAGACGTTCAATCTTCCTACCGATCTTCGCTCGGCGGGAAACCGGTTACGGTGCGCGGCTAATCGTGCGGCAGATTCCTACGGCGACGCGCAGGCAATCCTGCACGCTCGAGGACGCTCAGATCAAGTCCTCGATCCTTTCCAGCCGCGGGAGATAACCGTAGCCGCGCGCAGCCGCAGCAGCAGCCTTGAAACGAAATAATGACCGAGAACAAAACGCGCCTTGACCATCCCAGTTCTACCCCGCGTTCGCTTAAGGCAGGCCGAAGAGACAAAGAATCTAGAACGCGTTAGTGCCGCGGGTGCACAGGTGATGCGATCGACACGGGAGAGTCACTCCGAGCCGGTTCTTGGATGGTACTTCTTGGTCACTTCCAACGCTGTTACGACTCGACGCCGTTTTCCTACGTTCCGTCGAAAATGGGAACGAAATGGAAATGGAAACGAGAAGCCACGCTAGCCTAGGGTGTTACGTCAACGGGGGTGAACTGAAACTGAAAGTTGATAGTATTAAGATGCAAAGCCGCAGAAAAATGGAGCGTGTTCTAGTGAGACATTTTAATCGCGTCGCCTCGTGGGTAGACATTTTAATTGAAATGCAAATGCTTTCGCTTTATCTGTCTCGCATTTCACGGTGCCGAGCGCAAAGGGATGATGATTCTGCTTGACAGGAATAGCGTTCATTGCGTGTAATGAAGTGCTATATTGAGCTCACTGAAGGAGTTTGACAATCAATTATATGATTGCTTTCAAGATATGCAGATCATGGAATAATGCATATGTCGATGAACATTGATGGATTTTTACATTCCCATGCCTGAAACAGGAAAGCGTTAATGCTTTACTGCTTTGTTTTTTACATTTGGAATATTTTTTCACAATCTTTATTTTTAAACGCTTCGATAATGAACATATTGATTAACTTTCGTTTTTAGAAAAATAAATCTGTTTTTAGAAACTAGAAAGCTTAAAAAAGTTTAAAAAAAGTGTTTAGGAAAGATGGTTGATCAGTTAAAGGAGATATTTTTATTTCTTTTAGATATTTATTTATTTTACGAAGTGTTCTGTAATCTGTTATTGATTTAGACGGAATATTGTTATACTCCAACGTTAAAGGGGAAAAATATAAAAAAGTATTATCACCATTTCTATGAAAAAAAAGATTGCAAGCAAATTCTACCCAAATTTACTAACTCGTTAAAATTTGCATAGTTTTCACTGTTTACGTGTCTTAACAGTTAAAACGGATTGTAACCAACACCATGGAAAAGTATAGTTAAAGGCAAGATGATACAACATTGCATTCAGCCTAAATTCAATTTCACGCTAAATTATGTTCGAAGCAAAGCTTGTGATAATCGAGCACGAAGCGATCGAATTTCGCACCTGCCAGTATGAATCATAAATCGAACGCATTTGGGAGCAGGAAGTATCATTTTCAGCCCGACGCGCCAGCTTATCTAATACCGCATGTAATTTTGTTGCAAATTGGTTCAAATATTGGTTTCTCGCAGCGAAGAGGCCACGCATCGCACCATCGAAAACGCAGTGACATATTGCGGCGCAGCAGCTCATTACAATAATTGCCCCACAATTAGCTATTCGTCGCACTGCCCGGCTGACCCGGTGGAACACATCGCTGTGGCCCACACACACACACACCAAAGGGACGGGATGTTTATCATTCAAACAGCTTCCAGCCTATCGGGTGGCTCCATTATCGCACCCCGCGGAAAGAAAGCGTCCAGCTCGGAGGGCTGCCAGTCACACACCCGGGGAGGGTTGCGCCTGGTGCGTGTGGCTGCGCTTGCGTTGTCGTTTGTCGAAGTTTTTCCCGACCGCCAGCCGGCCGCACGCTGACGCAAGACTCCCCTGTCGATGCGTCGACGTCGGGTTTTTCTCCCTCCCACGGCTGAGGGGTTCGTTCGTTTTATGCAAATCCAAACTGGAAGATCGAATTAAAATTCACATGCTGCTGCTGCTGCTGCTCGCGATATCGATAGCGGTCGCCGGTGCGAACCTGGACCGAATTCACGTTGTCGATAATTTACGAGAGTGTAACGACTTTTTTCCTCCATTTATTGCGTTACGGCTACGGGCGGGTACTTGCCGGTTTGACGGTCGGCGTTCGTTTGAGGCCAATTTTGCAGTCAAACAAACTGCACCGGCCACCGGTCCACCGAAGGTGATGCGATGCCGAAGGAAAAAGCAAACATTCAGCCAAAGGAGGCAAAAGGCAGCACCGGCAGCAGCAGGTCAAATCGCGTTCCGTCACCAGGGCGCGTCGCGTTGGGCGATTCGATTGCACAAGTACGACTTGCGGGCCCATTGGTGTGAGGTCGCTTTGCCTTTTTTCATCGTGATCGTGTTGGTGGTTGCGGTGGTGGGTTAGCCCAAACCATCCCCGTTCGGGCTTTTTGAGGCAATCGTCTGCTAGTGAAATGAATGGATGAGGAGTAGCTAGAAACAGCATCAAGTATTCTGGATCAATGTGAAGAAGTCATGAAAATGTATTTAATTTTTTCAGTTTTCTTAATAACTCCAACTGCCAGTCTCGTTGAACTAATTTTTGTCTCATTTGTTAGCCACTGGTCATTTCTTTCAAGGTTTTCTACTTTTTACAAATTATCAAACATTTTAAAGTGTTTGTTATAGGCAGCTCAATTACCCTCTGATTGTAAAAGAAACTCTTAGTAGTTTCGGCAGCCAAAGTTGGTTAGAAATATCAATCAATTTATAGAAAGTAAGAGATTTTCACAGTTTTGTGTTTATAAATTCTGGATACGAAAATGGTTCAATCATTAAAAGTATACAGTATTACTCACAGAAAAGATTTAGAGACACTATGAATGATTTAAATTTAGCATATATTGTTTTTTCGCCTAGTTTTGTGAACCACACATATATAGATGAATACTTTTGTAGAGTATTCCATGAATTGTGAATATAATGTTAGAAAGGTTTCATAATGTATGTAATTTGAAGTAGTTGAGACTCGCTTTTTACCATATTTTTCATTTCAAGATGGTATTTTTCATAACTGTTCTGGAATTCAACAAACACTATAAAGTTACAATTAATGTTACAAAGTTTTCTATAAAGTTACTATTTATATAAAATTGTTTAAACGATAAAGCTCCACCATATCATCTCATTGCTTCTATGATTTATGCAATCCTGTTATATCGTATGAAATTTCAAAATAACAGTTTATTGTACATATTTTGTTGATGAACTTTGTCGATCCATCAAAAGGCACAAAAAATCACAATAAATCTTAGTAATAAAGCAAATATTTGTCTCGCAAAGTCTCTAGGGTAATAACACTTCATCAGCCCCTGAACACATGGTCCACCCCAAGCACATTTTGTTTTCAATCGTCACACATACATTTCCCCCGGCGGAGGACTTTCAATTTCAATGAAAACGGCACCCGGCCGTTTTATGAAATCACACTATCAACAACGCCACAGGAGCCTTTCGGAGCAGGGCTGGATAGGACCCACCAAGTGACGGATAGAGAGAGAGAGAGAGAGAACCGCACGAAACCTTGAAAGGAAAAGGGTCGGCAAAGAAAGCATTCTGCATGTGAACGCCACCGTTCACGGCCGGGTGGGTGGGGATCGGTTTTATTACATAGTGCATACGATCGCGCGCGCGCAGGCAAGGAAAGAAAGAACATAAAAGAAAGCATCGGTCGGTGGCGAAGCGACGGCCACGGGCTGGTGGTGCTGGTGGAGACTCGCTTACGTGTTGCCGGCAAGGGCGGTGGGCATATTTCTCGCCATTTCCATGCATAATTTATTACGTGCCGCTTACCGATACAATGGATTTGCCTAAAGGGAAGGTGGGTTTTTGGCGGAGAAGCTAACAAAAAGCTTGTTTGCATGATTTTTGGCACGATTTGCGCGCTCACGCTGGCGTCTACCGTGAGGGCAATTGTTTCCGGCGGTCCGAATTTTAAGTCACCAAAGGCTCCTTTTATGCTACTGGCACTGTCTTTCATTTATGTCTTTTTGTTCGCTGTGATTCAATTTAGCGCACGCTAGGGTTATTCAATTGGATTTATAATCATATCGTTTTTGAAGATTTAATGGTTTTTGTTGCAATTAATTTATTTATATTTTTAAGCTATGTTATTTATGATAAATTTTATCATTGTTTCTGTGAAAGTTTACACTTCATTGAAATTTCAGAAGAAATACTGTCCATACTTAGAAGAACAGTGTTTAATATAATTAACTACAGCGAGACAACCGAACCAGTGTTTTAGGTCCCGGAACAGACTCCAGTTATCCAACACTCCCAAATCGAACATGAGGCGAAATCATCATTTCTGGATGGTAAGTTACAACGAGAAATCGCTATAGTGTACTCCAAAGATAAGGTAAAACTACAATTTAATTAATTCTAGGAATCAAACGTAATTCAACCACTTAATCATAGCGTGAAGTTTCACAACGTCCATTCGATCCACTTGCACTACGCAGCATGCAAATTGTTATTAGTTCCAAGGCGGTGCAGCCGAACGCACGCCCGCAGTAATCATCCGTCGTAATCATCGTTCTATCGCATCGCAGCGAAGCGATCGAATCGAAGCGTCACAACGCAGCGTGAATATATGCCCACGACGTAACGTTCACGCGCCATTCGCACTCAACTCTCACGAACAGAAAAAAAAAACAGAAACACGAAACATTCCGGAACCGAAACGGAATGTTTTCGCCCGCTCCTTGCAAACCGGTGCCTGACGTGCGCAAACGTTCTCACCTCTATGATTTACAGCGATTGTCGATTGTTTCATTAAACACGCTGTGTTTACGGCATCGCGCCAAACACCGGGCCGGTAAGTGGACGCGCCGGATCGTTTGAATCGTCGCTTGCGAAGAGTGTTTATTCATCGTTCGGTGACTCAACGTCACCGAGTAAAAACTGCCATCGTTTTGCAAGAAGCGTCTCATCTTACGGAAGAAGCGTTTCATCTCTACGATTTGAGTGCGTTCGTCGCTTGTGTCCTCACGCAAATCACGCGCGCGCTTCCGCGTCGGCGCTCACCGCCACGGAAGCGGACGCTCAGCATAACGATCATTACACTGGGATCTGCACTGGGATGTGATCATCCGGCCAGTCGTCACCATGTGAAAACGATTTCAGCACCCGCTTACGGTTCCGTTTGGCGTGAATGGCGGACCGTCTTGCGTGGTGCCCTTGATCTTGAACCGCCGGCACGGGTTGAATCGTGATCCGTGCGCTCGTGTGGTGCAGTTCCAAGTTGTTCAATTAACGAGACCCGGTGTGAGGGTATGTGTGTGTGTGTCTGTGGAATGAAACGTGAGAGGAATGAGCGAAGGGACATTACTTAAGAACGCGTGCAGGATGAGTTGGTGATGCTCTTACGAAACGAAACTAATCATTCTCATTAGACACTAATTAATTCGATACCCCCACACACACGTGCCACAAATCCAGGCTCGAAAGTAAAACACCACTTTATCACGATCGCTCTAACGCGATCGCACCGGGCAGCTCCGAAACCTGCTACACATAATAACCGACAATGTTACCGCGTGCCGTGCTTGGTTTTAACTCGCAGTGCATTTCGCAGACTCCTCCCCATCCCCATATCCATTACTGTCGCAGTCGCACAAGGGGTGCTTGCGCGTTAATGCGTCAGAAGTTATTAGAAGGCGCGACCGGGCGTGAAATGTTTAACCCTCCATTACGGATAATGCGTTCGAGAGGCCGCCGACGAAGAAACCGGTGACGTTTGATTGATTTGGATGAGGAAGGGAGGCGAGCAGCTGGACACAGCGGGAGGAGCGCGGGCTGGAAGTTCGAAATGCAAAACGAACGGACCACGCGGAGGTGTGTCGGTCACCCTCGCGTGTGTTCGGAAAGGTCATATAAATATTTACTGACGACGCGTTTGATTAAATTATGCGGTGCGTAGTGATGCAATTGGGCTGGGTTTGCTCTAGTTTTCTGGCACTGGAGAGTGAGTAAATTGCGTGATGTGGTTCACGATGGGCACTTTGTCGTTTGTTGGGATTCAGGTCTTTTCGTGAGTGATGTGTGCGTTATTTTAATAAATGTTTGCAATAACAGGCCAACTTCACTGACTGAAATATATTTGCACAGATAATTCTGTCTATCATAGATGGATAGTTTAAAAGCAAAGTTTTCAACAGAAAGTTTCGGAAATTTTTGAGTGAAAATAGAAGTAGAATAGCTTCAATTGTTCCCAGTTAAAGTCGGCATTTGAATGTTTTAACAAATTTAATTTTAATATTAATAACATTATTTCAAACAATGTCGCTCATATCATTGAATTAGAAAGGAATTTTTATATATAATGAATAATAAAAGTTTATATTTCAATCCAAATTAATTGAATATGTGAACATTGAATTTGTGGGTATTTTATTTAAAACTGATTAAAATATATTGCAGTTCGTTAAAGCAAATTAATAACAAAATTAGAGCTGATTACGCTGATTACACTAACGAGTTTGGAAAAAATGAGTTAATAAAAAAGAGAAAATTCAAATAGGAGGAAGTTCAAGTTCAGGGGTTATGTAAAAACAAGCACAAGACAAGATAGTAAAAGAGATAAGTTATTTAAACTGAAAAATAACTCTAATAATAATATGGCTATGAATAATATGTTAATTAGATGTACCCAGATACACAAGTAAATAGGATCCAAACGTGCAAACATTTCATACACAATAAGATGTGAAAAATATAAAAAATTATATGTCTGCCTTAAACAAAGTTTAGAATTGTCAATTTTGAAAACTTCAAATTTGATATCTAAGATGATTAGTCGAAATCTTATGGAATCATAGTTTAATTTAGAAATTGCGTTGTATGTTTAAATCAAATGTAACAAAAATTTCAATCAAATGCCCTCATAAACGTCCAGCTACGATTGCTCCGAAAGATTGTCCTGCAACAGTCACGCTCGCGTGCCATTCGCACGCCTCCGAAGTCGACCTCTCTAATCACATCGACGGCATCATAAAAAACCCGCCCAAAGACACCTCCGGGGCACATCGGTTCCGTTCTCCGGCACACCGATCAATGACGCCTCCGAGCATCACCTAGATTTATGCCGCGAAAACGGTACCACACACGTCTCGGCGTCGTAAAATCGGTAGCGCGCTCTAGAGGTGTGTTTGTGTGGATCGAAATTGATAGCGACGGAAACCGTTTGCTTTGTGTCGTGGTGGGCCGGGGGACGATTTATGATCTGGCAAGAATGAGGTGAATTGTGGCTCGCGGGTTCGGATCCGGATGATCGATGACCGGAAAATGACAATTGCCCGATCGGATGGGAGGGCCAACCGAAGAGTTATGGCGCGATTATTCGATGATTGAAATAATATGCTCGTATCTTCTCTAAGATACCCTTAAAGATCCGTCTATCCTTGCCTGTGGCAGTTGTCCTTCGTGTAATTGAAAGTCATAGAGAAAGGTTAAATGAGCGGCTGGAGAGGTTAGGTGTGATAAAAACATAGGCCACGTGCTGCTCCAAATTTGTTTCCTATACTGAATTGACCTCTAGATCAATCAAATAGCTTGTCTTCGTTTACTCCGAAAGAAGATTTAAAGCAAAGTTCGTTTTATAAACCATGCTCTATCTTCTAGAATCGCACGTCCTGCCGACAATGGTCGTGAGCATGACGAACTCGTACCGCCATTAGAAGAATCTTTAATTAATTGCCCCTACCAGGAGCGGTTCGTCCTACAGCACACGCCAAATGCACAGTCATACTCGTGGTCGGCTCAACCGAACCTTGATGGCGTGGTTTGGGCCCGTGCCGTAATGTTCTCACCTTCCATTGACATTCCATCTATGCACAATGATGCACGATGCAATGAGATAATTGAATGAGCAAAGGAAGAAAACAAGCGCAAACCCCACACCGATCGGCTGGCGCTCAAAAAGGCCGCTCCAATGACGTAGGCGAGCTCCAATCCAAACCGGCGTCCCAATTCTGTACCAGATTCTCGAGCGATGTTAACGCGACAATCCTTTATTGGGCAGGCAGGCCTGACATCGGACGGAAGGAAGGTGTGCGAGTGTTCTTTTATTGGGCTTGATTAGGTATGATGTCAAAGGGTGACTTGATCATTTTTTTCTTTTGCTCTTGCCTTCGGACGAACAGTATTGAATGTGCAAAATCTACACAAGCCTGAATGACGGAGGCATTCTTTTCCGTCACGGCAGAGCAAACATGATTTGCCGCATTTTAACGACAGGAATTGAGAGAACAATGTTGTTGAGCACACGCCTGGGGCGACAAAGTTATTCAAGCTATCGTTCGTTTAGCTGCGGACTAATGAACGCTCGATGGGCGTTTTGACATCAAATTATACCAACGCAATCATGCCATAATATCGCAATAATATCGTTAGTTTTACGATCTGCATGGTGAGATTTATGGCACACGGTTGATGGAATTAATCGAACAGGATAGTATTAAAGTAGGCTGTGACTTTTTTTGTAACATTTAAATAGATTTTTGAATCTATTTTTCTCATGAAATACCAATTGATAACATAATCAACTTAAAACATCATGTAACAATTTATATAACTTTTCTAGCCAATGTATCTTTTAACTCATCTAACCAATAGCTTGGCTAGTTAAAATGATAAATCAGTAACCAGTTCTCAACATATGTGTTTTTAGATACCAACACATAATAATCATATCAGCTGTTTACGAAGGTTGAGGAATCCTCTAGTAAGAACGTGAGATCAAACCTCCTCTTCCAGATGGATGAGAACCGCCAAGAGCTAAGATCGTTTTTTCTATTCTTGTCCTAGGTAGTTGTATCTACATCAAACAATTAACAATGAGATACTTTATTGTAAAAGGTATTCTTTAAAGTCGTATCGTACAAAACAATG
>KZ067710.1:16140-29829 GCA_002091845.1 Anopheles cracens | reverse complement strand
TGTTCATTACATTCTTCCAAAAAGTTTACTTAGTTTATTTCTTGTTTGCATATTCATTTATACATACCTGTGCCAACAGATTGCGTCATTGGTCCGACGTTTCATTCTCATTAGTAAGTAAGTACTCATTTAGACCTTCACGGTTTGTTAAGCTTTTATAATACACATTGAAACATATACAGTATTTGTTGAAGAGCGGAGCCCAGGTGCAGGATCGAGCGAAGGTTCGACCCCAGTTGCTCGCACCTGAACTTCTCTTTTCATCTGTATAATCCAACACTCCGGGCTGGCTTCGGTAAACTATCTCCTGGCATTCCGGGCTCAGGAATAAATTACCACTCGGTCGCTTCTTACTAACGTTTCTTTATTCTCTTTATTCCTCTCCAACTTCTGGATTCAAAATCTTGATTCGGAATGATTCGTCCACCTCTGGTTACGCTTTTTACAGTCGATAATACGAGATTTTAGAGCCTGCTTGTACGATCTGTGTATGTTTCCCGTTTCAGCGCCTCCTTTTTTTCCTTGGTTGCTCAGTTGCTCCATTGGCGCTGAGTAACAGTATTTTTTATCCATTCTTGAACAGTTATCAGAGTTACAAAAAATCGTTTTCTGTCGTAGTCTGTTTATCGTGTCAGATTGAATACTTAGAATGACGGAATTGTATCGATTTGTTCGTGATCGATTTTTGAACTACACATAATAACCACTTCAAGAATGGAAATTACGATTGCAAGATTGGGTGAAACCAATTCATGTAAAAATCCTGTAAACATAACCACAATACTTAACTATTTACGAAATACTGATCTTGTATTGCAATCAATTATCATTAAGGATTTGAAGTACAAAAATCGTTTTCATTGCACAATCTCCTTACTTCTATCATGTGCGACACACTCGCACACACTGGATCGCCTTATACGTTTCTAAATCAAATTGAATAAAACGCGCCTCCTCATTTGCAATGACTTTATCAAGTCAAACCCCCTTGAATGAGAAAGGTCTCCAAAGTCACCCCAGATAATCGGACTGTCAATTTCTCAAATCTAATCACTCGCGCATACGCAACAAGAACCGATTATCCTGCACATGGCACGGCAGTCGACGCTTCCAATCAACTGCATCGGTCCGGCGTGGAATGCTTTTTAATCGTACTTTCACAATGCCACCACCAATTGAGCCGTCACGTACGCGTGTGTTCTACCATCCAGCAAGGAATCGTTAGTGTTGGCTCCAATCGAGCCCACCGCGAATCATCATCATCCTTCCCGACGTCATGTTTCCTAAATTGTCGCTGGCAACGGAGGCTGGCCGTGGAGCAGCACTTAACTGGGGCAAACCCCGAAACCAATTTTCCCAGCCCACATTCGCTGAAAAATTAATTGACCCTTACGCAACGGCCCCCAGCTCCACCGGCACACAGCCGGTTCCTTCCAAACGATTCGTTGGTGGCGGTGCAGTATCGCATTACCATCGGCCGGTACTAGTGCTGATAAAAATCAACCTTCCCTTTCAGCCGGTTCGCGTACGCGTCCACTTTCTCGTGCGCGAAGCAAACGACTCCCGCGGCTGGCACGCTTCATTAGAAGCATTGCGCGCTCCAAAAATGGCCCATTTAGGGCTGGAAAAGACGATGGAGAATTATCGCACACGAGAGTTATTACCAGCGCAGGGAAGTCCCACTCCCAGCCTCCCAGCCACAATCAAAGATCCATTAATCAATCCTTCAAGCATTTCAATTCCCAGCGATTCTTGCGCTGCGGCTTCTCAGGCTAACCGAGCTTATGTGTTATGATTTCGAGCGTTTTCTTTTTTCAAACCGACCGAGCAAATCCCGTAAAAGGGACGATCGATTCGACACACGCGCATGTGTGTGTGTGAGACACTGAAGAATTGCTTTTCGTGTCATCGTTAGCCTGAAGCAGGGATCAATCCGGCGTGTGTTGTGCGATTATGTAAAGCGCCACCGACACCGGAGATGACTGCGTCGTGGGAGCGTGCGGCACGCCGTTCGGTTCGAATCGGTTTTCGTTACAGTCCGTGGAGTTCTGGGAAGTCGTGTTTGGACGCACCTCCAAAACTTATGTTTCAATCGTGTCGAGCTGGTAAACGATTAGCATTATTTAATATTTTTGGCCGGCCGAAAATTAGATTGGCAAGCACTCGAACCGACTCCAAAGCAGGGGCGCGATCACCTACATTAAGATTTATGGTCTCCACCTAGCTTCCCGGGTGTGCGGGCACACTTCGACGTAATCGCAATTCGTTGGGAAAATCGTTGTTTATTGAGAATTGAAAACAGATACACTCTTCGGGGCGTTTCTGGTGCAGAGACTCTTGACCCGATCGAGCCTACTCCAGGTGCTGATTGCTGTAGCTGTAGCCGTGCTCACCGTGGACCTCCCCGAGGTAGGCGTGCTCCTGGCTGCCGAAGGCGGCCTGCACGTGACCAGCGCCGGGGTGGGTGATGTGCTTGACGTGCGCCTCGAACCCGTGCAGCTTGTCGGCCCGGTAGACGACGACCCGCTCCGAGCCGTCCGGTTCGTACAGGGAGTAGACCCCCTTCACGACGTCGCCGTCGCGCTCCTCCCAGTGGCTCTTCTGGTCGCCGGTGTGCGGATCCTTCACGCCGTACTCGAACTTGTACTTCGGGTACGCGTAATAATCGTGCGACTGGTCGTGCTGCTGCTCCACGTAGTCATGCTCGGCGGCCTTTGGCACGACCTGCTCGTGTTCGCCGGATGCTTCCGCCTCTTCGGAGTACTCCACGGCCCGGGCGGACGGTTGCAGCAGGGCCAGCACGGCCAGACAGGGCACGAGCACGAACTGGAAACCAAGAACAAGACACCGCGTGTTTAGCACCGTTCATACAACACAATAGTCCATCTATAAACACACTAATATCACTCTCCGTACGCACTTGCTTCATTGTTTCGATCGGTTTTTGCTGGTCGGCTTCCACGTTTGCACCCACACTCAACTGACACTTGCTCACTACTGCCTATCTTCGTCCACAACGCTTTCATTTTTATACCGAAAACCCTTAAAACGATATCAACCGGTGCGCGTTGGAAACGGAACGCGCGAAAGAGAATATTTGTGAATTATCAAAACGCCGGCCGCCGGTTGCATGGAGCAATGCATCACATTCCTGTTGGTGCAAGCCCCTTTCGGTGTGGGTGCATCCACCAGTGCACTTGCGAGACTACCGCATGCCGAGCGCAGTGTGCGAGGGAATTTTGCGCTCCAATTTGCGTAGCCGTGTGCGGCTGAAGGAATCCGATGAGCAATGGGTTGCGGTGCCAGCCGTTTCTAGGTGCGTGCCCATCCATTGCCCTGCAGGAAACAGGCTTCGATGTGAGGGTGAAGGCCGGTTAAGTTTTGTCTGTGACACGACAGTTTTGTCAGTTTTCTTTTTCGATGTGGTTTACACTGAAATTGTTTCGAAAATATGTATCTATTATAGTATATTTTCAATATTTATTTGAATACTTTTGTTGATATTTTAACTTTTATTTGGAAGAATTTATATTTTTAAAACAAACATTTACTTGACTACCTTCGAAAGGATTCAAACAAAGAAATACAAGAGCAATGGTATACTTTTATTTTGTTTCTACAGAAAGGGCTTATATAGAAAGCTTAAGTGGATTACCACACCAACATTCCTTTTGTGGCTTCTTCTCTTAGTAAAGACGTTAATGGGAGCATGCATTATCACGGGTTGAATTGATGGTTTGGAAAAAGGAGTAAGAATAATATTAATTCGTTGCAGACAGCATGAAGGAAATGTAGAAGCAAGATATTAAACAATTTTCCTTAACTTTGACGGAAGATCTCCCCACATATATTACTAAGACTGCTTGTTTAGTATAAAAATCCTGTATTCGATGGTAGTTATCATAAGATATCAACTGATAAATATAAGCGTTCGATAAAAACTTCCAAAACTCATTCTTTCTTAAAATAGTAGACAGATATTGATGGTATTTAGAAGCTTGATAAATAGAATAAATTCATATTATTCGGTTTTATAAACATAAACGATCATAATTCTTCATTATGAAGCACCAAGCACCAACCATTTATTTGTAATAAAAATTGAGAAAAGTCATAACAATATTCCATATTTTGTAATTGGCATGTCATTAGCCTGACTTAAAAATTATGTTCTATTAAAATTGTATTATTTTTGTCATTTGTTTTCTAAATCAACGTGTACATTTTTTATACTTTGTTCAACTGTTCATTGCTTACATTTTTGTCCATGCATTGAGTTTATAACTATTGTTTAATATATAATGGTTGATAGTGGTAAAGTCTCCATATTAGCCTACGCAAAACACTTCATCAATCTTTGCCTATTCCATCCCACAAGGCGGTCGAAGTAAGTGGTAATAATCGTTTACTCGAGTCCAACAATCCACTTCACACCTACACCACTTCGAGCCGCAAATGATTAGCTCGTTTTATCGTTGCTACCTCCACATCTCACTGTCTCGTTTCGCTAACCATTTGTAGATTATATTAAGATTCAAATAGCTTCTGAATGACATACCATTAGGAGCACGTTATCATGTAACGCTCGTCTGGATCTCGCACGAACGCACACACGCACACACCCAAACGTTGTCCTTTTCTATGAACCTTGCGCAATGCACACATTAAATATGGGCGTTACGCTGTCATTGATAAAACTAGCTCGAACCAACTCGAGGGTGCATTCACGCGTTTTCTTTCGCGTCTGCATTTCTCTGCCACTGCAGTGTGCAACTCGACACTCGGTGGTGGGTTTCGTCCCGGGTGGACCGGATCGGTTTTGAAAAATCCCGTCCCACATACGTACGTACGCGAGAGTTTTGCTCTGCGGAGGAAATGAATTATTATACGTTTTAATAACAACACTTCAGCGTCGGGCCCCCTAATTGATTGATGACTTATCACCGAACCGTCACCATTGAGCGAGTGTCTCCCATGGTACTTATCCGATCCCTGGCGTGCCCCCTATCTCCGCCGGTTTCATACATATCCCCAAGCGTTACATAACAGCGAGCCCAGGTCGATCACAACTGGGCTAAACAGAGGCGATAATCATCATTAAGATGTTATCATGTAATTTCTTCATCGATCGTGCTGCTTGAAATTGCGACATCGAGCGGTGCATTGCGTTCGTCTCCTTCCCAGGGGAGGCGCATCGAAAGTGTTTGCCCGAACGAGTAGGAAATTGTGGTTGAAAAATCCACTAAACGATGACCACTGGGGTTCACTTGAACTGTCCGGCGCAAATTAAGATGCTTCAGATTGTGATAAATGATTCCCCAACTGGGAACGCGCTGGGCGCTGGGAGACTGGGATCCACTGTGGGGTTGAACGATCGAGCGTCTATTTCTGTGCCATGCCTTTCGTCCGTCCGTCCGTGGTTTATTTACTCACGAGCAGCCGATTTGGGTAGCGTTTCGCGTAAAGGTTAACGACAAAAACGGTTCGTACGAAAGCGATACGGGATCATTTATCATCTTGCCCACTTAAGTCAATGGGCTCTTTACTCTTGGTGCAAGAAGCGTTTCGAGTTTAAGAGTCTGTGGTTTTTTATATCGTGATTGATGAAACCAAACTCAATTCTATATAATATTAATACATGTTTTTGTTATTTATTCTATCAGAAAACGGAACCGACTGCTCTGATGCTGCTCGTGGCAGCGATAAGCGTTTCAGCGATAAGGGTGGATTGGAACACCAACACCGGTCCAATAGTACCCCCGACGAGCACACCAGCCCCTGTCCCTCAGCCGCCCTTCCGTGAGCCTGCCCCAGTGTGGGAAGATCAGTCTGATGATATTCCAAATCCTAATCCCTACAGGTAAGTCTCTCCTTTTTCGAAAGAATGCGCCTTAGGACGTTCTTCTCTCAACATAAACAACATCTCTTTCACATCAGGTATATTCTGCCACCTCCATCACGCCCCAAATACAATGACATCACACTGGAACAGCGCAAGCAGCAGCAGCAGCAGCAACAGCACCAAACACCGACAACACATGCCCCAACGACCACGGCCGCTCCAACAGGACAGATCATCGATACGGCGCAGTCCAACCATCAGCAGCCCGCTTCCGGAGTTAACAACGTGGCCCCAGCACACAATCAGCCCGCTCAGCACCAACCTCAGCAGCAGCAGCAGCAACAGCATGTCGTGCCAAGTTTGACAGTGCAGTACGTACCGAACAAAGGTCTCAAGTACTACGCCGTGGTACCGAAGCACACGGAAGTGTCGTACGGATCTGCCAAACAAGCGCTGCTAGCAACGAACGATCTTTACAGCCACCACCAGCACCAGCAGCAGCAGCAGCACGCTCAGAGCAAGTACGATAAGTACGATAAGCTCAACGGAAAGTACAATCCCAAGCTGAAGAAGTACAAGGCCTACGAGAAGGTTAAGTACATGCCGTACATTGTGGTGAGTGTGTCTTTTATTCGTCTACCACGTGTCGCATGATTTATGCACGAATCTCTAATTTAATGAATTCATACAGCCGTCGTTTTTTTTCTTTTGCTCAATGTCTATTTGCTCACTCATTATGGAAATTCATGGGGTTCGTGTTGGTGGTTGCGTTCAAGTCTTTTGTTATCGCAATGCGCTCGCGCATGGTTAGCGAGAACACAACGTCCGCTGTGACAAATGCTTTCTTTCTTTTTGCTCCGTTTCTTTTCACTTTTGGATCGAACTATTATTGTTAAATCTGTTTGGTTTGGCCCACTGGAAAGGCCGTTTATCTTGGTGACAGGCATGGCTGAACAGCTTGCCTGAACAGTGCGAAAAATTAGTACTATTCATGATCGTATACGATTTGTTTCAGACTCTACCCCACAACACGTTGGTTAAATTGAAATTTGCATGTATATTTTAAATTGCAACTTGACTTGTTGTTAGTACTATTCATGATCAATTTGAATCAATTGTTAAATGTAATACAGTATATCAAATTTTGGAGCTTATTCACCAAATTAAGACATCGTTTCTCTAGGATGGAAATTGATGATACATTGATGATGATGTATCATGATCTAAATTTAGTAGAAGAAGCTAAACATAAACTATTCAAACCTTTCCAACTTTTTATTAAAGATCAGGAACGAAACAAAAAAAGAAAAATATTAATTATTATTTTATTGACCATGACTACCTTTTTTCTTTTTTTCTGTCTATAGTTTATGGTGGCTCTAATTAATAAAATATGTTTACTAACGAGCTGCAACTTCACCCATTCTGAAAATTTTACTAAGTTTATGTTTGACAGATTTGTTTTTCAAAAACTGTCATTTCATGAAAAAAGTGTTGACTGGAATATGTACATTATTTGCATTAATTATGTTCCTTTTAAACTGTCAGTACAAAGCTGATCAAGTTCACTAGCTTGCTTTGAAAAACAATCCAGAAAGTTCATATGGAAACCTTAAGCAACATCTATATTTAATTGAAACACTTCAGTAACCGGCCTTTAAACGTTCAGAATGGTAGATCATTAAATGTTTTCCATAAGTCAAGTAAATATGCTTCAAACCAAATGAAAACTCCATTCAACTTTGTCTGCACTCTCTCATCCATCTATTGCTCACCTAAAACGGGGCACCTATGACCACCCCGTTCCCAACGTGCGTTGGGTGGGTGCGGGTGTTAGGCAGCGCCTGTCAATACACACCCGGCCCGGAGCAAGTGGCGAAAGGTGACTTTTCGTTTTCCGGTGACTGCCAAGATTGCTCCGCTTCGGTGGCTCCACATTTGAATGCAACCGATCCGTTCAGAGCCACTCCCCGATCCTCGACCGACCATCGACCCCGGCAAACGCGAAGAAAGTGTAAGCACACGCTCCAGATGTCGGCAGCGTGCTTATGCGCTCATGTGCGCTTATGTCATCGGGCGCGCGCGTTGGGATTGTCGCGGCGCAGCCTCTGGGCGACCTCGGCGACACATGCGCCAGCTCGGAAGAAAAAGAGTGGCCACGGGAGAGGGCACTTGTTCGCAATCACCGTAACGAACGCGCCAGACGCGTTCGGTCGTGGAACCGACGTGTCCCAGGCGTCTAATAATAAGCCACAGCCCTCCATGACCCAAGAACCACCGAGCGTTCGTTAGGGGTGGTTTTTGTCGCTCACCTTTCTTCCATCTCTTACCGGATGCTGGAACCACTGCGTGGCTAATGAATGACCCCATAATGAACACGGGAGGGCGCTCCTTTCTAGGGAGCAATTTCGGATGCTTTTCCCTAGCACACCATCGTTCGCCCACCCTTTTTCTCGGTGGCAAATTAATCGAACACTGCCATCGAATTGCTGCTAATTAACGTTCCTTAATAGGGTCCCGATCGCACCGTTAGGATAAGCAGTAATGCCCCCACCCGTTCGGTTCGTTCCCAATCGCGACCTTCTAATCACGCGGATCATGCGCTCCGAATCGATCGACCCCATGTCCACCGAAAATGCACCCTCGAACGGGGCTATCAGGGCAAGATTATCAAATTGCAATTACGTAATTGCGACGGACACGGTTCATTTCTCCGCTGGCGCTGCCGGCCACCGTTCAGCAGCGCTTTATCTCGTCTCCTCCCAAAACCGGATGGCTGCCTAACGGGAGTGGGTTGGGGAACGACGCGCGCGCCATCATCTTTCATCGATGGCACGCGTACGGACCCGCGCGAACGGTGGGCGCGGTGTTGCAACCCCTTTCGAAAAAAGAGCTTCTGCGAGAGCTGCAGCAAAAAAAAACACAACACGCGGATCGGGAACACTTTGTTCTTCGTGCAGCAGGCACGTGCTGGAGTTAGGAGTCTCGAACCCTGGGAGAACCTTTCAGCCTGACGCTGAAACCGGCTGCTGCCCGTTTTGTGTCGTTTCCTTTTCTTTCTGGCCCGCTCGTATGCGAGCAATTAGTTATGCTCGTGTAACTTCAATTGCGCACGTTACGCGAACGGCTCTGGACTGTTTGATAGTGAAAGGGGTTTTGTGTGAGTGTTTTGTTTTTGATTTCATCATTTCATTATCCAGAGCTTTTGATAGCATTTGAATTTTGTTTTAAATTATTTTAAATTAGATTTAATGCAAATCGAATGGGTTTGCTTAAAAAATAGTTGATTGTTTGTTTGTTTAGTTTTTTTTTTTTTATAACAGCCAGGCCGTATTAACCCCTTGTGGGGAAAAGCAAAAAATATATAAAATATAAAAAATAGTTGGTTTGTTTCATTTTTTGCTAAAAATTATGCAAAGCATTAGTTAACTGTTAAGAATACTTTTCCACAAGAAACGTTGTTAGTGATTTGATTGTATGAACATTACGCTTGTGCATATCGTTTTCATATCATTTTTTTAATCAATATCCTAGTTAATCATATTAATACCTAATTAATCATTATATGAGAACTGAGAAAGTGATGAATTGGAGATCAAATATAAGAGAATAGGATTATTGTGTTGGTAAAGATAGTCAAACATTAGAATTTCGTCATAGTTATAATTGATTTGATATGATCTAAAAAGGGGAAAAATAATTAGAATAACATCAAAAAGCTATTCAGAGACTATTTATCTTTTTTCAATTTTTCTACTTACAAATTCATCATTTTATTTTTTTTTTATAACAGCCAGGCCGTATTAACCCCTTGTGGGGAAAAGCAAAAAATATATAAAATATAAAAAATAGTTGGTTTGTTTCATTATTTGCTAAAAATTATGCAAAGCATTAGTTAACTGTTAAGAATACTTTTCCACAAGAAACGTTGTTAGTGATTTGATTTTATCAACATGCAGCTTGTGCATATCGTTTTCATATCAATTTTATTAATCAATATCCTAGTTAATCATATCAATACCCAACTAATCATTACATGAGATCTGAGAAAGTGATGAATTGGAGATCAAATATAAGAGAATAGGATTATTGTGTTGGTAAAGATAGTCAAACATTAGAATTTCGTCATAGTTATAATTGATTTGATATGATCTAAAAAGGGGAAAAATAATTAGAATAACATCAAAAAGCTATTCAGAGACTATTTATCTTTTTTCAATTTTTCTACTTACAAATTCATCATTTTATTTTATTTATTAATTGATCACTTAGTCTGATAATGACTCGAGCTCACAGCACTTTCTACTCATGGTAACGTCATCTAACAACTTTAGCCTTTTTAACTGAAAACCAGTAAAGCTGATCATTTTTAGGACCATTTCGACATGCCTTTTAGCCGAAATGATATTATGTTATTATTTTTACTGTATCACTAACCATTTAATCACCAACAATATGTCTGCTAAAGCTTGTAACTTAACAGACATTTCCTGATGTTTTAGACAATATTTAATGCATCATTCATGCATGTGGTTTTCGAATTAAACCATTCGTCCCACGTTATTGGTATACTGGTATTTTAAAGTTTTATGTGAGGGTTATTTATTGCAATTGTTAGGCATTTATTTGGTATCGGACTTAACAAGTTTGACATTTCTCCATGTTTTGAGCGATGTTAGGTAGACATAACAGAAAGCTTAAAAAATATTACAAACATATTTAAATCCATTGGCCCGTGCTAAGGACGAAATACAAAGAGTATTTACATCCCATTTTACACAATATTTGCATTCGCTTGAAATGTCTTCCTTCTCGTCAGTGCGCATATCAAGAGGAAAATTACAGGAGCTGCCTAATTGGATATTAATTTCTCTTTGCCTTTTTTCCCTCATAATGGTTGTAATTAGGAGGAACTCTTGTTACCGAAATTGAATTTTGATCGACCCATTTCCCATTTCCACCCGGGCCGACGATCTGAGAGTGACATTTTGAACCGAAAAGCACAGATAAAATCGTACGACCCCGGAGACGGACGACGTCGTGACTGGTGACCGATAATTAAACAGGTTCAAGTTTATTAACTTTTTTCTTTGTTCTCTGCTCCCGTCTTTTGGCAATGATCCCATAAATTTCGGCGCAGACAACTGTTTTCGTGTCTCGCCGATATGAGATAATCACAAGCGTCCAAGGTAGAAGGTGCCAAAATGCGAAAAACTCTTCCAAATTGGCACTTGCGCCGGTGAAGGATGCTCTGTGATGTAACTGACATTTAAGGGAGTGTCACACTGCCACTTGTGTGTGCGTGGTGTGTGTGTGTGTGTGTGGTGAGGACGCGAAAGAAAAGCAGAAGAAATTTGCCGAAAACCGCACTCACATAAATTATGCCTGCGAAAAGCATCTCTTTTTTAGTTTTATGCCCACCCATCCAGCCCTGTCGCATAATCGTTTGCTTTTCTCTTTCTTCACTTGCAGTACTACGATGCCAGCAAGCAGCAGTTTTACTACACGAGCGTTCCTTCAACTATGATCGTAAATAATAGTCTGTAATCTAAGAAGACAAGTGGCGAGAGCCACGTGTAAGGAAAGCATTAGGAAAGAAAGGAACAAAACACACACATAAGCACGAGTGCAAACGAGTTCGTGTCATGCGATTCGCGTCTTTACAACAACAAAAAAACTATGCCGGAATAAGTAGAGCGAAAAGAAAGCCTGAGTTTTTACATTAGTTACCGAAATTTCACCATCTACTTTGTTTAAGGCAATCGCCTGATTGATGGTTTACTGTAGCCAAACGAAATCGTCTAAACGTATAACAAAACAAAACTCGAACTCGGCACAAGTACGCACCAAGCCATGTCAAACATTTCCTGGGAAAATAAAACGAAAAAAAAAATCATCGTCTAGCTAAACACACCACACCAAGCAGAAAGACCGGTGTGGTAAGCATTTCATACGTTTAGACTTAGTGAGTGGGGAAAAACGAAAGCAGACAAATCGAAAGCATTTGTGAAGGTGAGAGAAAATATCGATCGTAAAAACGACCAGCATACTTTGATAAGTTGAGCGTACAATGTGTAAAATGCGGCTCTTTTGAGCTGTTGGCTGGAGAGAACCGCACGGCGTGAAGAAAAATGTAAATAAAGAAATAAGGAAATAAAACATAAAAATAATGTTAAAAAATTAAAAAAAAACAACTGATCTCTTTTTTGATTTTATCATGATTTTATAATTTCAGCATATTGGGTATTATGAGTCGAAAGGTAAATATGAAAAGTGACAATCGTTTCAATTAAAGGTTTAAATTAAATTAAATGAAAAAAGAAAAAAAGAAAAAAAAATTGAAAAAAATGACAAATGACATAATTTAAATGAAAATAATTATGAAAACTTCTAGAGAATACAGAAAATCTAAATTGTGATAGTTAGGGTATTTGAGTTTATTATCTCGATCCTTTCCTATTTGTATTAATAAATTTTGAGTTTTCTAATGCTTTGCATCATTCCATCAATCTACCAAAACACATTGGACAAAAGACCATCAGAATCGTTTAAAGATTACTTTTGTGTAAAACAAAATGCAAACAAATAGTAGCTCTTATTAATCTCTGAACCGTAAAACACGTTTTCATGTCACAAACAACTAGACCAATCGAAAGAAACGATGACGCAAGTATGATGATATTTGGAATGTTTTGCTTCAACTCAACACCCGCGAACCTTCGGTCGCGAACCTTTTCCCCGTTCTCGGCTCCTTCGCCAGGGTCTTCTTTGCGTGAAGTAATTACTATTCTGCTTGCAACTATTCATTAAATCGCATCGCCTCTTACACCGCCAGCGGCCTACTGAAGTGTGCTAAAAATAATAGCAGATGAAGAAAAAAAATGGATGAGCCAGCATCCTATCACGCAGCTGGGACGCTACGAAACAGGTGCCATTAAGCACCCCAGCTCATCTCTCGCCGCGCTCAATGCCGAAAGGGAAAGGTACCACCGGTCGATTGCGGCAAGCATCATCATTCTAGCGCGAGCGAGCGTCATCTGAAGTGAATCGGGCCGGATGAAATGTAAACAACTTCTGGTGGATCGCAGCAATCAAAGGCGCAAAGTGAACGTGTGACGGTGGCTGTTCTTGGCTGTTCAGCAGCAGTCTGCTTCAAGCTGCTCTACATTCACTTTATGATGAGCATGATACGCCAAAGTCAACCGAAGTCTAAGGCACGTGTCTTTGGCAGGGAATGGATGTCGTTTCTAGTTTTGTCGCGCTTCATTCGGTATGCCTGTGAGTGTGCAAATTGGTGCTGGCTCGTGCGACACATGTAGATTTATGCAAATCTAATTGATTTAGAAAGGTAACCAACCATCTCCGATGTTGTTTGTTGTTTGGCGACGAGCATGGCTTTAGATTTATCTTTGTGGACTTAGGTAAAGAAGATGCGCAGCGAACGGTCTCTCAATGGCCTTCGTTTGATTAGCTCTCCGATATCCAACAAATTATCCATCAGATTACCGAAACCTTGCGATTCGACCGGAACGAAACCTCATTGAAAGAAGAAGGAGAAACAACAAACACAGCTTAAGCATAATCTTAATTGGAACATTTCGAAGACACCGAGTGACCTCGCCAGCATCACCCAGACACGACCTTTTACGCACGAACCGGGCCGAGGCGGTATGACATTTTCCCCGGGCGCAAGTAGAAAGATGGTTGAACTTTACGCGATCGGAAAGAAAACGACCGTAACTGGAGCACGGGTGGGTCACGCGACACAGGAAGGGCGCCGTCTGCAGCTGGAAGGTCTTGAAATTTCCCTTTTTTCTCATCGCCGCAGTCACTGTGCACTGTCGGCA
>KZ067710.1:2927-13564 GCA_002091845.1 Anopheles cracens | reverse complement strand
GGCCGCTCGAGACTCGAGCAGAAAAAGATCATCAACTGCGCAAAGGGTTGCAGATACCGGCGCGCAGATCCACCGCAGAACGGGATAGTAAATGCCATCGTCAAGGTGCACCGGCCAAGCTGCAAGTGGCTGCAAGTGAAATTTGAAGCACGAGCCACACTGAGCGGGGTTGAGCTTTTCGTTTCGTCATGGCGCGGGTATAGTGTGTACGCAACGCACTGTTGCAGCTGATGCAGGGTCTTCATGATTGCAACTGCAGTTTGTACTTTTCAACCACCGGGTTCCGGTCTTGCCTTCCCATCGCTTGGCAGTTCTTCCTCGCGATTGCCATTTATCATCGTAGCCACACCGGCAGAGGACATGAACATGAACTTTATCGCTCCGCCAGCACAAACGCTGGTGTCTTTCGTGGCGCATTCTGTACAAACTGCGTGATATGTTTGCTTATCGCCCGTTGGTGACTGGTTTGTTGCTTTTCCATCCGATTGCTTCCAGCTCCAGCTCCTGCGGCAACGCAATGTTTGTTTTGGGTTTCGTGTTATGGGCAGATTTTTGGGACGCTACGTTTTTGCAGCTCGCGTAGCCTTCGATGTACGCACGCGTGCAACCTTTTCGGCGCATCCTTCGTGGGCTTTATCGCTGACTCGAGGCGCGTTTTTTCTCTTCTGTTTACGCTGCTTTAACTGGGTGTCGGTCCGTGAGGTTTGGCACATTTCTCCATAAAAGGGGTGCACCGTGTGCGTTAACGGGATGGTATTTAAGCGTACCGAAGCCGCGGCGAGCGGCACCTTTGAAAGGAACGGTTTTAAAGTGGCGTTGCGAGGTGTTACCGGTGAAGGTGTTTTATGGTGAAGTATTGCAGATAAATATTTGATTTTTTTTTTTGAGTGCTACAAAACGGCGACTGTTGGTCCAGAAATGGTATGAAGGGCAGAGCCGTAGACTATTAAGATAGCCGTAGAGTATTTAAAATATATATTTTTAGTCAATTTTAATTGAGGTTATAAAAAATAACTTTAAAATGTGTTTTGAATGATTCTTTAGTGAACTTTTTTTTACAATATGTTATGTAATTAAAACTTTAGTATTGAAATGATGGAGAAAATTCAAATTTTAAACATGCTTTCTGATTCTAATGATAATTAAGTAATTCAATATAATATGACAAAAAAATCAGTACCTGTTTTAAATGGTAAATTTTAATTTTAATTAATTTTAAAATTATTTTTCAATCATCAATTTATAATTAAAATAAAATGAAATATGTGCAATGCATAAAATTGATCGTGCCTAATGAAGATTTCTTTTTATTATAATTTGTGTAATAAAAAATTTCAAATTAGATGTTAAAATAATCATATTTTATCTACATCATACTAAAACCAATTAGAAACCATATAGAAATAATAATCTACATGATTAAAATTGTTAACCTGATATAATAAGCCATTTAATCCTACATACTACATATATTTTGAAAATGTATAATAAACATATAAATAAAGCAAAAATAAATCGAATTGATTCCAAGGAGTTTTCATTCAATCTAAGAAAACCTCACTCTCTTGAAGACTACATAACAATAAAAATATCGGTCATAAATATTTCATTCATCCATCTAGTAAAAGGTATTACAATGCGTTCCATACCAATAGCACAGCTTGTGTTATTCAAGACAACTGGAAATGTATATGCGATATTTGAAAATAATTAACTGCTAGACTACTAGTAGACTTCTACTACACTACTTGAAAGAGTATGAAATATTAACAAATTAAGAAGATCTGTATACTAATTTATGTTTTATATCTTTAAACATATTCTGCATAACGTCTGTGATACATAATGTTGAAGAAAATAGGTAGTTAAATAAATAACATAATAAATCTAATACAGAAAACGAGCTAATGGTTTACTTCACGAATAAAATGAATAAATAAATAAATAGCTCAATCGACATATGCAGACAAGTTCAGCCTATAATCCAGTTAAGCCGACGGCGGTATCTCGGAAATCTCACACTGCTCTGCTGGAAAAGGAATGCTTTGGAAGTGAAAATTAAACAACTGTCCACTCACCCGTCGGCACCTAGCGAGCATCGAACTAGCCACCAATAAATCATCCTTAATCACTACAATCGACTGCAAATCACGCTCCTCCACGCCTACCTACGTCCCATTCCGGGCGCACCGGACCAAAATGAACTCCGTTACCAACCGGGACTTATCAATCACCGACCGACCGATCGATTCCGTGCCGAAACACCTTCACCGAAGTGTAACATTGTAGCACCCATCTGTGCAAACAGCCGACCGCCCGCCACGCCGGCTTTGAAATCGATCGCGACCCGATAGGCAAGCTGGGCGAGCCTTTTAAGAGACTCCATCGGCGCGTAGACGGGAAGCTCCAACGGCACCCCGTAGGCAAAGCCAGCGCCGTGCAGGGAAGCCCGCCGATCAATCTGCCGCCGGTGCATATGGCACTGTGACACTCATTGCTACAGAGTCGGTTGCACACACTGTCACTGTGGCTTAGAATTAGAACGTACCGGGCCTTTTACAGGCAGCGCTGAGTAGTTGGGAAATGGCAAAGTTCTCGAGTCGTAGCTGAAGTCCGAATTCAATAAATTTCGTGCTCGCACTCGAAAGCACCACGAAAAAGGAGATTCTGTGGACGAGATGGCGGGTGCAGGTGACTGAGCCGTACATTATGTCAAATCGGTGCACGTACGATCACTTTAGGCGCATTCAGACAGAGCGCTGGCTCGTTGGAAGGGTTGACGTCTGCATTTGTCAATCCGCTCATAAATTCAATCGGACCGTGCAGCTTTATTAGACAGCCACATCGAGCGCAAACTTAAATGCCACTCAAATGCAGCTAATCGAGAAAATTAGGACGCTATTTATCACGATACTCCACGCCTGACCGGGCACGGACAAAGCCGCACCGAAAAAAACACTTCCTGAAAGGTCCGGCTGCAGTTCTTGGCCCATAGGAAACAGGTTCGCGGACGCGATGCGACACGTTCTCCCGGACGCTCCCGCGCTAACGAGTGCGAGACCTTAAAGTGTAGCAAACCAGTCGCGCAAGATGCGGCAGCAACCCAGTCGCCCACCCCCTCAGAAACAGGCCTCACGGACATCGGCTTCCAGCGTCCGGCCGGGGCTGGGACGGTTTTCGTTCGCGTTCTTGACCTTTACGCGCGAAGCGGCCGGTGAACGGAACCGAGATGTTTTCGATGCCCGCGGGAAGGATGTGGATCCTGTGTGTGTGTGTGTGTGTCTGACGTTGCCGTTGGTATTATGATCGAATCCTCGGCTATCTTTGCGCCAGATGACCATGGAAGAGTGGCTCGAGCGATGCCGCTCCCTCGGTGCGCGTTAACTATCGCGCGCTTTGTGCGGTTTGTGCGGCAATGAGGGCCATCTTTTCGCCGGCGGGTATTGCGTTCAATGGGGCACCGTGTTCTGGCGCATCCACGTGACCCACGAGAAAGGGTGGGCTGAGCGCTTGGAAATAGGCTGGATAATGAATTGTGCGATTTTATTTCAACCGATTTGGGCGTCTTATGGGGCTGCTAGCCTTGTAAGGGGGTATGGCATTCTTGTGAGCAGCATGGATGATGCAACGGCTGGCTGACATTTCATCACAAGGACGACAAGTGCTCGGGATCTGGTGTTCATCCGGATTCCAAAGTCCAGGGAGGCTATGGAAGAACTTAACGTCTTACAACTCGATTCGAGCAAAATCGAGTACTCGAGGAAAATATACAACAAAATTATACATAATTCGACTCCTCATTTTTCCTTACATAATAATCTAGTTTTTTTTTAAATAAGGATCATTAAAAACTTTTATTGAAAACCCGAAATTTCATTTACCTTTTCTCAATGATTGAATGAACGAATTTACGGTAAATTTTACGATGTATCAGCGATGTTTTCGTAATTGTAACGATTGTAACAAATAGAAGCAAATACAAATTTGCAATGGTAAGTCCATCGCAAAACCCATGTCCATAATTGATACCATTGTGTCATAGTTGTCAAATATTCGCCTAAAGCGTCAGTCTGTCCATTGCCATCGATCGACCTGGAAATGGCACAACCAGTGCAAAACCTTTTGTAAACCTTCAGTTCAGTAAATAAAACCCATGAAATTCCGAAAGTCAATAGCCTTCACAGTATAATAAATTTATTGTTTAAAAACTTGAAAAACTTGAAAAACTTGAATAAAAACTTGAATATTTTTTTGACGAATTTTAAAGCTGATGATGATTAAATTGGACAAAATAGATAGTTTCTTTTAATAATCGCCTATGCTTTGAGCTGTGTAATGAAAAATAATTAAATAAAAAATAGATAAAATACATAATAAATAGTTTTAGTAGGCAGATAAAAATGCATATGATATGATTGATATGATGGGTAGTCAGTCGTGGAATAAAATTTAAAATAATTATTGAAAAATCGTATAGTATACTTTTCATTCCATTTAGCACACAGTACATGTTCATCCACCAAACAATGGAAAATTAAGTTGAGCTTCAGATTAACGAGGTTAAGATTAACGATTAAAATATTTTATTCAATATTTTCGTATTTTTTATTCTTTCATTAATTCGATTGACGATTAAACGACATAGAACGGCTGTGAATAAATTGTGTTATGTGTTTTTTATCTTATAACGCAACAAACTACATTTATTCGATTCGATTATAATATCGTTGTGTATTCAGTCGCACAAACAACACAATCAGTAGCCTCAGTTTCAGCCACGCACCAATGTCACCGACGAATTTGCCGAAGATAGTAAAACAACTCGCCCGCCAACGTAACCGGTTGAGGTCTTCATTGCACAATCGCACCGGCGATCGTCTTCAGCGACGTGCATTTCCTCCCTCGGCCCCCGCCGGTCCGGCCAGCAGCGTCGGTCGAGCCCGCTCATGCCAAACGCTCATGACGCGACGGTGGCCACAAAAGCCAACGGTATGCCCTCCGCCCGATGAAGGCATGATTGCAGGCAATGTCAATCACGGCCACTCGCCGCTATGCAAATTGCAAAGCGCACGTTGCGTCGACGGTGTGCCGGCTGACACACCACACATGTCCGTCGTGCCGGTGTTATGTACGAGCCGCGCACACGCGGACATTATATTGCCCACCGGTGCGGATCAACCCTTTCGGTGGCCTTGACGTAAAGGGGCCGAATTGTAAACGATCACAATTGCAAGAATCAATTATGGAACATTCCTGCGGTGATGGACATTTGGGATGGACATTGTTTACTTTTTCTCATCTAGAATATATAAAACTATGAACACTATTGTGGGGGGAAAAGTCGGTAGGACAGTTCAAAACATATTGAATTTAAATTAGATTCAGAAACATAGACACAATAACTAAAATAAATAGAATAATGAAATTCAAACCCAATTAAAACCTATAAAACATATGTCCAAACCATTTTGATGTGTTAAGAATAGGTTTAGACAAAAAAGGAGTAAGACAGAGGAGATTCGTACTGAACCAAATGAATGAATTTCAATGAATTTCAAAGTACTGAACCAAAAGATTGATCAATTGCTTTATTTTCCAACTTTGCTCATCAATATACAAGATCCAATATCATTACACGATCTAATAAAATGTTTGAACTTCAATGGCCTAGTAGATGAAAGCGAACCACCGGTTGGTCAAGTTCAAGAATTAAGGTCTTGCCCTAGAACACCCAGCCCAACCGTTGCTGTCCGTTGAAGCGCATCGTACTACTCACCCACTTTCTATTGCTCCTCTATTGAGACGTCGAGAACATTTGCACTTGTTATAAAAGCAGTCTTTACTTACGAAATAGTAAACAGAACAGTTTGGAAGCTTCATTCAACAAGGTGCATCCTCAAGCTCTAAACATGTTCAAACCTCTTGCGCTAGTTTGCCTCGTGGCGTTTGTACAGGCTGCACACATCAAGCAACACACGGGCTACGAGACGAAGGTGGAACACGAACCGCATCAAAAGGCACACCAACTGGAGGACGTCGACGCCGGTGAAGATCTCGCCGATGAGTCCCAGGACTATTACGCCTACCCGAAGTATCAGTTCGAGTACGGCGTCAAGGATCCGCTGACGGGAGATCACAAGAGCCAGTGGGAGATGCGAGACGGTGACATCGTAAAGGGTAAGTAGCGTGCTACAGCGTGCTTGTAGTGGAAGCGAATCTCCAATCTGTATCCACCCACCCCAGGATCATACACACTGGATGAACCGGATGGAACCCAGCGCATTGTGGAATATCGTGCCGACGATCGGAACGGGTTCGAGGCGATCGTCAAGAAGATCGGCAAGCCGAAACACCCGGAGCATGAAGTGAGCAAGAAGTCACCGAAGGACGAACATGCCGCTGACACCCACGACGTCGTCGGCCGAAGCTACAGCAAACTGAAGAAGTACAGCTGAGACCACGCTCCAACAAGCCCAAGACCGTTTTGACTCATGCTCGGTGGTGTCATAAAGGAATTTACATTTAACAAAAAGCATAGCTCAATACATTCAATAGAGTACGTATTCAACTAGCAGCGTGTTTTCAATTGAGAATGAATTGGGTTTGTGGGGAAGCCGTAATTCAAAGTCATCGCGGCAACGATTAGCAACGCTCCGGCGTGGGTATTGAGCGACAATCGACAAAACAGCTGAAACGCGCATGCAATTACGAGCGTGGAATGTCACGCTGCGGTGGTGCCGTTGTCGGTGGCGTCTTCATTTGCGGCACGAAGCAGGGCTTTTGATTTATTTGCGTTCTGTGCCGTGCTGTGGCGTGGTGGGGTGTTTGAAATTGTATTGAATGTTTAATCACGAAGCGATTAGGACAAACGCTGTTTGTTTGTGTTGTAGCGCTTATGATGTGGTGGAAAATATTCACCGCACTTACGGCCGCGAGTATGCTGCGTAGGAACTGCTCAGGTTCATTATAGTAAAAGGGTGTTTTCATCAATGTTTATTTTACAATCAATTGGGACGTTTCCGTTTAAAAAGAGTAAAAAAGATATAATCAAAATAATAGAAACACGTGTTGTACTTGAGTTGCACGATCGTCCACAAATAGAATGAAGGATTTGTTAAAAATCTACTGTTTGTACTCTTGAACTTTCGAATCTTTGTACCAACGATCTCACATACTTCCTGATTTTGTGATCACCACACTTTTCCAATAAATTTGGCAATGGATTTTATTATGACTTCAGATTTATAGTTCAAAATAAAACAAATATATTTTTAGACTAATTTTAGATTTTATGTTATGACGCAATGTTTCATCTTCTTGAACAGAATCAGCTACTGTATTGACTGATCATATGAATCGTGTTATTTAAAAAGAAATTTGTTGTAAACAAATTACGATATTTTCATTTAACACCTACTTTTTCCAGTTGGACATTCAAGCTTTGTTCTATTTTAATTACACTAATTTTAAGGCTTCCAATTATTTTTAAAAAACCATCAAAATCTTCAAAGCATGAGACTTTTTCCCTCATACTTTTAAAAATCATTTGTTAAAATATTGCTTTTTGAATTATGTCCAGCCTAATGAACGACATCATGATCAAATATGTATATGTTTTCAAATATGTATGAATTTTTGTAATATTTTTTCGGCTGCACGCAATCTTTAAGGGCGCTTCTGGCGATGAATTTGCCATAAACTATCAGAAAAAAGTAACAAGCAAACGATCCTCATAATCTCATCAGCGACAGGCATCTTCCTAGCGCAACTTATGCTTTCACGGCAACAAATTGGCCACAAGCCGACCGCTCACGTTTCGTTTCGTTGTAAAGCGACCGGCCCGACCCGAAGGTTGGAAATAGTAACCCGCAATCATGCTTTAAAGATATTTAAGCAAACCTGTGGTGTATCGCCGCTGAGACCTTCTTTCGCTACCACGCGCCGCAGTTGAGAGATGAAAGAAAAAAAAATCCCAACCTAAGACCATCACCTTTCGTACAAGGCATGTCCTTCGCACGTTGCGCGGGCTAAGTGAAGCGGTCCACCCGTTGATTACTTCATTGTACCGATGACCCTCCCTCCCTGCCAGAAACAGCCACATCAACCTGCCAAACCGCCTCAAAGCCTGCGCATCTTCTCCAGGCAGCCTCTAGATATTATCTCATATTTTTATATGTGCACGGTACTGTGGAATTAAAAAAAACGCGCTTGTAATAGAAGTTAAAACACTCTCACACACACACACACACCAACCCGTGCACGTTACAGCAGGGAGTTCGTGCACTCGTGCCGATCGCCGGAGACATCACTTTGGGTGGTATGGATGGGTAGCTGAGAGGATACCGTCAGCACCAGCCACCTCCATCAACCTGCTTAGTACACGATCGTTCTACGCCCGGCGCACCGCCGCAGGTTAATACCGGTGATCGCGGTTCGTGCGATGCGCACAGCGATGGCGGCCTGATTGCGCTTCCATTGCGCATGGTTACAATCTCCGCCAGCCGATCTGCGCCACCGCGGGGAGATTCTTCGAGCCGGTCGCACTCACGCTTCCAAGCCCTTGCCTTGGTTCCTAATGGCCGTGGCCGTGCGGTCGCATCGATCCTCGCCGCACCATCACGCCGCAATTCCATTTGCACACACACACACACACATAGACACCTCACAGCATTCGTTTCGAGCAATTTCCTCTCCGTGCGCGCGCGCGCTCTCTGGAGGGAACCCTGCGCAGTCGGAAAACCTAATTTTGTAGTGCTGCTCCAGACGAACGGCAGGCAGAGTTTCATCATCCATCGATCGATCGATCGGTGTCGTCGTCGTCGCAAATCGACGCTCCGGTTGCAACATCGGCACAAAGCACCACGGCCTATCAGTCCTACCGGGGGTCTGAGGACGCCACCGCCGCGTTTGACGTCAGAGAGGCGCTAGTGAAGAAAGCACCCTCTGGGAGTGTTGCATTGCGACTATCAGCGGCGGGTGTAGCGATACTCGCAGGAGCCAAAGATCGATGGGAACGATCGAAACCGACAGCAGAAGCAGCAGCATCAACAGCAAGAAGAACAAAAAACTCAATTAGTGATTTCGCGTGGTGCTTTTTGTGTTAGTAGTAGAGTGTGCAGAGCGGTAATTCGATACCGTGTGCAGAGGGCTGCCCCTCCATCGGTGCCATTGGTGAATTTCCCTGCAAGAAGTTCTACGCCATCGAGATACGGTGAGTTGTGCAGTGAATACCGATTCCGCGAGCGACAAGCGACGAACCCACCTCCTCCGACGCGACACTGTTGCCATCTGGTGGTGGGCTGCCGAAGCATACCGTACGTGATTGATCGCTCGGTACGGCTCCCGGTCGCAGGGAGGCTTCTTGATTTATGAACCACAGTGATTGCGAAATGACAAATTCAGCGCAGGATTAAATTCGTCTCGCGGTGGTGAAGTGAACCTTTCTGCTGGTCGCGGTGCTTATTGTCGCGTCGTGCAGAAAGCACCGGAGCGTTGGGCAGCAATAGCGCTTTCAGTTGCATTATCTTTCGCTTCGCTTTATCCGGTCCGGTTTTGATGGATTATTATAAAAAGAGCATGGGAAAATGTTCGCGCAAACTCGTTAGTGTAATTGAAATGCGCTATCGCTTTGTGTAGCTCGATAGCGCACCCGTGATCGTCTCGACAGCATTTCCCTGAATCGGCCACCCACAGTCGAAGGTAGATTGCTCAATCGCGTAATCAATTTATCCGGGATGAACGTTGTTGTGTGATAACGAGCTCTCACCGAAAATTATTAATCACACGGCTCGGTGCGCGTCCGTTGCGCTGCTCAAAGAGTCGATCTAAATGGTAATGCCAATTTTCACCAGTCATTAATCTTATCCGATAGCCTTTTTTCTTCTCCTCTTGAAGCGAAATATGGCACACTATTACTTCGTGGCTGAGCATTATTTCGCTCAACTCACTTTAAACCGGAGCAAATGCGGTCTGCTGTGAACAGCCGTCACGTGAAATTCACACGTTACTCCCGTGCCGGTGTGTACAGACAGCACTGTGACCTTTTTCTCCCGGCTTTCCGATGTCGCCTGGGCGCTTTGCAGTAAGATCCTCGCGGTGAACGCATTTGACGATTTGATGAATGATTCACCGCGCGGTAAAGTGATTCAAACTAGCAATTTGTCGGATTCGTGCAGGATCTGATTGGTACGGCTACCCACGTGGCTCAGCATGTCTTCATCTACGGGGCCGTGCGCGGTGTGCCGAGTTTGTTTGTACATTCCAATCAACACCACTATGGTTGCTGGTTGGGGTGAATCTTTTGATCGCATTCTCTACGCATAGCGGGAGCCTTGTAGTTGAGTGTGTCTTCAAGGGATGTAGGTGCCGCGCCACCGGTCGTACTGTGCGCACGAGTGTTAATCCCGCATCGTCATCAACATAACGATTGATGTTTTAGTGGTTCTTGACGGTGGGCACGTGTTCCGCTGGCTAAACAACGCGACTGCTGATTGGAACCATTGTGATGCGAAGGTTCTAAGCCATTAACTTAATGGTTATTCTTGCTGCATTGAGCCAGCTTTCAAGCAAGGTTGTTTGGTTTGTTTTTAAAATGGTAATATACTTGAAAATTTGTGTTCATGATAGTATTCTATGTC
>KZ067707.1:219905-231061 GCA_002091845.1 Anopheles cracens | reverse complement strand
CAATTTGTTTATACACATCGAGTTCACTTAGACTTAAGGAATTCTAATTTCAAATCAACTTATAAATCTAACAGAGAGGGAGGGGAGTGAGAGAGGGAGGAAGGGGGGGGGGCAGATTGAAATGTCATTCACTGATTTGCGGGTAATCGGTTTCGAACCAGAGAATGTGCAATGTAATTGTCCTTTGTATTTCCTAACGAAAACTTGTATAACGAAAAAAACTTTACTAAAACCTAGGCTTTCAATAAATAAAAAAATAATGTGAAACATTTTATTTTAATTAAAAAAACAGTTTTTTTCTAACATGCTACATGCTACACACAATTCAACCACCAATATGAAATAGTAACATTATGCTAAAATGGCTACTTTTTAACGTTTTTTTCCAGAAACTCCACATCATGCTCATCACGAAAACCCGTCTATTCCAAACCTAATTCGGTTCGAGTGGTTGGTTTAGGCAAAGCCACCGTTTCACGACCGCTAAGTTCATCCTAGAGCTTAAAAGCCAATTACTAAACCACAATCAGCCGCAAACGTCATTACTGTCAATAATCAATCGGCCACCGAACCGGCGTGGAGTCATATTAATTGCTTTCTGGTCGCGCAGGGCAGATCGCGAGGGTGCACGCGCACACAGCGTGAAATGATGGATAAAACCATGTGGAAAATAAATTCAATATCATTCGTCTCGCAATCATTATGCTGCCCCCGGAGCACCCGATAGTTTAAGGCCACACAAAAAGCAGTCCCCAACCCGGGGCCCTCAGGCGGGGTGGCGTGTGTACGAATGTGACCAATAATTAATCGCTTTGTGGATGAGTGATTCCACCGGGTGCCGGGTTGGAGCTGATGTATTTTTTATTTTCCGTTACACTTCCCGTTCAGCGGATACGAACAAAAACTGCGCCTCCCGGGTGGGAATTAAACACTGCAGCATTAAGCGGTGATGCTACGGAAGTCGATGCGGCAAATCGTTTCGCTTTAATTATTTCCCCCCCGCGTGATGGAGTTCCACACAATTACTATTAATTAAAATGTCCTGCGCATTATGGTTTCTATCAACTCGTTCCCGTAATGGTAATGATCTTATCGGATTGTTCTCGAGCCAGGTGATGTGTTGCGTACGAACTGCCACAACTTTACTGTCTGTCACTGGAGGCGCGGAATTGTGTCTATTTTATGGTCAAATTTATTCCTTTATCGTGAACGATGCGTTGTGAAGTATGCTGCATAAAACGAAACTTTCATAAACCGTATGAAAAGTATGAATGAGCAGCTAAGTCACAGCGGAAAACGTACGACCATAATCCCACGCCTAACAATGCTACCGTTCCAGCCTCTTTACAAAACTTCCCACACGAAACGGATCGATGCAAACTTCCGTTCGTTGGTTGCGAGTAAAGTAAAAACGATATTGAGCCCTGTTCCGAAAGCCCCGTAAGCACCGTGGGCACCTTATCACGTACGGCACAGATACCTGCCCTTGGCCCGACCGTTCTCCACTACCGGCACCGAGCTAGACGTTGTTACCGTTGATGTTATGCAAATGCGCCCGGTGGCGAAAATTTCAGGGCCATCGATATATATACACACACACCGCTCCTTTCGGTTGGGCGCTCTTGCACCCAATATGAGAAGCTATGACGAGATTTCCCCAGAGGTCATTCCGGAAGCCATTCGTTTTCATTCGACAGCTAAAACAAGTTTTTTCTTTATTGGTTCCGTGACCGTATCATCTAGCGGGGTGGAGCCAATGAACTGTTCGAGGGAACAAAGTGCTTTGAACTGTTATGATTCATTTTGTGTTACCTTTTTTGCAAATCCTAGCCACTACTGGCAGGTATGTAGAAATGACCGAAAAAGGAAACTGTGGGTAAATTGGAGTGACACATATTTTAAAGAATTAAATCATTGATTGCAAAGAAATAACAAAAATACGTTCAACGAGTTTGTCCATTGTCGTCCATTATTTTAAGTATTTTGTGATAATATTTTTTAAGCGCTGTGCTTTATAAATAATACTTCTGTTCAACTCTGGCTCATGATTACGTTTCATAACGAAAACTGTTTAATTTGTGTTTGCACATGTTTCTTGACGCGACCAAAAGAATATGGTGCAATAATTATACTACAAATATGTAGTATAATTTATTTAAACACTGATATATCAACACAGATATCTCAAAATCGTAAATATCGTAGATTCAAGTTGTGTGTTCATGAAATCCAGAAAAAAACATGCCATACAGCACAAATTGAACAATCCTATTCGATAGAGTTTGACAGCCCTGCTATAGTTTATTTGCCATTTCCCGATTGAAATCGCCCTCTGGGTTTTAACTTTTGTTTTATTTGAGCAGTGAAGCTGTCGTCGGTAAAGATATTCGTGAGCAGCCAGGAGCTAGGCTGGGATGGGATGTTCACAACGAATCATCACATTCACCGCGTATCTGCACTCCTTTCATGCAAGATAAACCCCAAAGCTGTGTGAGCAATTGCGAAGCATTCGTTAGCCACAGAGTATTGAATATCGTAAACAACGGGTGCCTTAATTCAAACAATAATGGGTTCGTTCATAAATACAAACAGAATGGAATCATCCCATTTGCGCAGCAGAAACATTAAATTCATTTATTTACCGTACTAGCAAAAATGAATTTCAAAACATTATCGTCTCAAGCCGCTTGACACACATCCACTTTTTGTCAGGTTCAAGCGACCGCAAAGAGCATGCATTCATCCATCTCTAGCCAGGCAATAAAAGGCCTCCGAGCGCCGGGACGGCTCCAGAATCAGATGCCGGGATAGTAATGCCTGCTCTGTTCCGGCGCATCCCACCCGCGCTCCAACCTTATTTGCTCATTCCGCCCCCGTTCACCGGCCACATTCACCGTCCGCTCGAAGTGAGCGAAACAAGACGAGTGCTCTGTGCTTTCCGTGCATCCTTTTCCGGCCTTTTACTCCTAACCTCACCAACGCAACGCAGCGAAAACTTGGTCATCAAAGCGTTCGTCTCGGCCCGGCTCTGTCCGCCTGAACACGAACCCTCTTATGTTTTGTGGCAATATGGCTCTCTCTCCGCGCACCTCACCAGGCCACCGGGACCAGACCAGCCCACCAGTTGCCTTGTGCGCCCTGCTCGTTGACTTCCCGCTGAGTGACACTCACCACGGACGGCAGTCGGGGCGTCACTTTGACACCCCTAAAGCGCCCTAGATTCGAGGTCGTGTCACCATCGTCCGCTCATAATGTCGTACGTGATGGCTTTGCAAAGATTTGCCCCGAAATCGTTACGAAATCTGCAGTCACGGTGGCACGGTTGATCTTGCGACATGGCTGAGAACCGGTTGGGCCTCCTCCGGGGGACAAAGTGCTGGACAATGGATGCAGTACCGGTTTCTCCGGTCGGGGCTGGGGAGATATGTTTTGGGAAGCTCACACTGGCCGAAGGGACGAATGTACCATTAAACCCGTCGAATTAAAAGCGTTCATTCGCATGATGCACCAGGCCAACCTGCCAACCTGCCGTTGGAACACTAAATGCGAAGGCATTGTGCTTGTGCCCGTGATTGGATCATGGTCCGTCATTTTACGAAATTACAAAACCATAACTCCGGGTACAATGTTACTTCAGCACAAACGGAAGGACAGGAATAAATGGATTTTTTACCTTTTTTAACCATCCATTTTTCGCAATAAATTTGCATATTGTGAAATACGCTGTCAACTTTTAAATTGTGCCATTTCATACGGCTTCCGCCCAATCCGGCACTAATTCATACGAAAATAAGTATCTTTGTGAAATGTAGGCGAGCGAAAAAAAAAACGAAAAAGGCATTAATTATCGTTTGACGTGATGCAAAAGTATCCATCCATTTTTCGCAATAAATTTGCATATTGTGAAATACGCTGTCAACTTTTAAATTGTGCCATTTCATACGGCTTCCGCCCAATCCGGCACTAATTCATACGAAAATAAGTATCTTTGTGAAATGTAGGCGAGCGAAAAAAAAAACGAAAAAGGCATTAATTATCGTTTGACGTGATGCAAAAGTAAAATTTTGGGTGCGGAGAAAAAAAAATGTACGCAAAAAAAAGAAGCAATCCACAAAACTCCACCGGAGGAAATTCATTTTATGCGTTTGCTTTGGGTAGATTAATTCAAAATGTGTTTCATGTAGACGGTCATGCCCGAACTCCCCTTGCGGCAGTCCCGGGGAGCCGGTTCCAATTACCGACACTTTTTCGTCCTTTTGATTCAATGGCGCTGCCCTCTCCCGGCTCCTCTTACGCTTTGCCCTCCTCGTTTGCCGGATATGATGAGCGCCGGGCGCTTCGACAGCTAAGCGTCGACAGACAAACGACAGGAAGCGCTTTCGTGTTGCGCCGTGAAACGACACCGAAAGTGGCCCGAAGGGACGCGTTCTTGTCACGAGCACAGGCGGCGGGGAAATGAATCCGGGTGGAAACGAAAAAAAAAAATGACGCCAGCGCCAACTCCCATCATAATTAGACGAAACGAGAGCTATCCCAACGACGGGACGGCCGCAAATGCAGGCCGCCGCCGAGCAATTGGTCACGTTTCGCTGGAACGCGTCCCGCCGGGGGCAATTAAAAGAAAGCCATGCTTTCGGGCTCTCGCTCAAATGTCACGCGAGTGCGGCGCTTCCGGTGCGCGCCGAAAATGCAGAGAGAAAGGGCGGGGCGTGGAGATGGGATGAGGGGGGGGGGGCGGACACTCCGAATTTGCTGATCCGAAAGCGACACCTGCAGTGAAATTGATGCGAACCGGCCACTGGGGCCGGTAGCACGCTCACGTGCACGGCCAATAATCAGCCGTGTTCAGGGTGGGTTAGAAAATTTTACCGTACAACTGCCACCGGAAGTTGAGTGTAGTCTAGCGGGTCGTGTTGCCAAATCGACCGACCTGCGATGCGTCGGAAGCTCATAAAACAGACCGTTTATACCGGAGTTCTAAGAACGTTCGTGACTTTATAGCAAATTCTTAAACTGTAAATATTGATCTAATCTAGAATAAAGCTGAATCTATTATGTACTAAAACATGTCACGGAACTATAATTCGTAAAAGTTTACAAACTAATACAAAAATATATGCCTTGTGCCTGGTTATTAGAAATTATTCTATTATTGGTATTTTATATACAAAAATAAGTATATTTTATACACTAACTATGTAAATCTCTCACGAATAATACTGGCTTGGAATTCAGCAAAAGTATTTCGATTTGTTTTGGCGCCGTTCTGATTGTTACTGTTTATTCATCTGCCAAGTTCATCCATATAATTCATTCTGCCTATCCTAAGAGCTCATTAATGCTCTAGATAATACTAATGAGTACTTGATATAGCTCAATTCAAATTGATCGTCAATTAACAAATTAAGTCATATAAACCTAATTCGATAATCCTTTTCTAAAAACTATAAATATAACAATAAATATAAAATAAAACAATAAATAAACAATAAAAAACAAAAACAAAATCAAAAACAAAAACAACAAAAAACTAAAACAATCAATATAAAATATTTCTTTTAATAAGTACATATTTCCTCTTATTCTTTGGCATAATAACCAAGTTTTTCGAAATGCGACTTACTAAATTAGTTTTATTCACGATTGCCGGTTAGTCAATCTTTGCTAGGGAGAGGCGATTATATAAAGTGACATTGATTATAGAATCAATAATACAGTATGCACATTTGTTAAAATAGTTAATGTCAGACAATAAATAATAATTTAATGACAGAACCAATAACATCATCGTTAAAATTAATATATGTGTGTTTGTAAACAGACGGTTTACGCCGACAGCCGCTGTCACTGATTCGCAACGTAAACAGGATTTGTCAGCAATCGGTGTCGGCGAGAGAAAAGATAGTGAGATAGGGCCAAAATCTTATAAAAGGATGGAAATTGCCAACCAGCCTTTTTGGACAAAATCGCAATAAACGCAAAGACTGAGCTTTTGGCCCTCGTATAGGAGCCTAAAAGCCTATCTACCTTGAACGCGTTTTTTCCAATGTTATTAAGTATGCTTCTGACTCAATAAGACACCAAATAATTAACAACTTTCATTATTTATGGAAAAAATAACAATAAACATGAAAGCTATAGTAAGAAAATTAACAATATTCATGAAAAAATGAACATAATTCCCCGTAAAGTATATCGCACACCAATTTTGCCTCTTTATTGGATTACGAGATTTTAGCACAAAAAAAGGAAACCCATTTTGTCTTATGTAAAATACCGCACTGTGTCAAAACAATCCCCTGTGCAGCTATAAATATGCTCGCATATCTAGCAAACCTATTCCCATTCGTATTGTACTATTTTATCATCAAACAATTGAGGCTGACAAAAAGCGGAAGCGAAGCACACGGTTAGGATGCAAAAACAGGCCCATTACACTGCATCTGGTCTGGGCGACCGAGGGAGGAACGCGGTTAAGCGAGAGCTCCACTAAATGGAACAAATTGCACAGCATAAAACACCAAAAACACGCGGCCGCACCTATACTTTCGCCGCCTCCACCGTAGTAGTTGTACGCTTTCGTGCGGCGCAAGTACAATCCCCTGCACGGATCATTTGTTACAAAAAAGACCACAATTACTCAGCCACGAGGATTGCCGCTCCATCGTTGGCGTAGTTTTTCGTGGGGAGAGAATCCCTCCCCGTGCGAAATGCGAAACGCTGCTGGAAAGGGGGGCATAACAAGAGGAATGATGACGTTCTGTTCTATGTAAGCTATTCTGTGTAAGCTATTCTCACTCGTAGAGAGATGAAGAAATGAATACACTATAAAACAAGCACCAATTACGTTCGTTGTGAGCAAGCCATCGCGATGGGTGAGATATTTCGGTACGAAACACACTAGCTACGCGTATAATTCCGGACGAGTGCCACTTTGCTGGGCCACTAAAGCTCGGACCTTCCCCCTTCAACAGGTCATTGGCAACGTCATCAAGTTGCTATCTAGGGAGCTTTATCGTCTCGTCATCATTCCAAACGCTCTCTCAATCAATCAAACAGCGATCGAGCCGGTTTGCTCGTTGTACGACTCCAAATGATCCGCGATTGGCGTTCTCGATTGTAGTCGGATCCGATATATTGTTTATGAGTGGCTGCTGCTCTCAAATGCTGTCCGAGCCTCTCTTTGTTTCGCTTGCGTCTTGTAAGCGGATCTGTAAGCGCAGAGCCGGTGCCGCAAACGGTGGTAACATGTGTACAAATTGATTGCATGTCCGCAAAGCAAGCAAGCAACTCTCTCCCTGTTAATGAAGCGTTTTGCTTGTGCCCTTTGTGCTGCTGCTACGCTCCGCTTCCAACAGCGACCAAGTGAAACAACTTCATTCGGTCCGCGCTTATCAAGCCAGCTTTTCGTTCGGCCACCCCGTTTGCGTCACACCGCCAAATCGAGCCAGAATTACACTTGCATTCATCTAAGTGCCATTCATTCGTGCAGCCGGCGTGTACAAGCACGAAACACAATGGGTGGCGTTTTGAGCACCGAGATCACAAACCCTTCACCCCACCCGTTCTCGGAGTCACCCTTATAAACGTCGCTTTTATGGAGCACACTTGAGCACACGGCGCGCACGGAACGCACGGCGAGCGCATTATTGTATTACGTGCGAGTGTACTTTTAATTATTTCACTCATTGTCGCCCGGCCCCCGGTACGATAATTTCACGGATAAGAAGACTGAAATTGAACGCCGAGTGGTGGGGGCGAATTTCAATTCAATTGCCCGGTGTCACCCCGGCAGGCTGTCCGCCTGCGCCTGGCGGGCCCCGGCTTTCGGCGTATTCGGTCCGTTCAACCTGCACACGATGATAGCGCTGCATCTCCTTTTACGCTGCGACCTCATCCGTGTCTCGGTGTGTCAGTGTGTCAATGTACCCGTGGCGGCTGTAGGCGTTGCATAAGCCATTAGCATAATTCTGTTTTACGCTCTTCGTGCCTACTTGCACGCGGCCACACGCGCTCGTTGAGACGATCGTGCCGTATCAGGCCGTTTCGTTTCGCACAACCACCGTGCCGATGCTGTGCACACGCTGATTGCACACCGAAACTGCTGCGGTTGCCCGGAAGGACAAAACTTTGTCACGACATGTGGTAAAGACAAAAAAATAGCTTGAAATTCTTGCCATACTGCTCAATATTAAGACTGGCGTTGAGAGACTCGTGTGACATTCGCGCTCCAGTGCCCGCTGCCATTGATGGCGGATTTCATGCGAAAATAAACAACAATTCCTAATAAAAGGAATGTGCGCTGAAATGCACTACGCGGAAAGTGCTGCGAGCGTAAATAAAAATAGCATTCGACCTAGGTGGTGGAGGCGCCTGGTGGTTGACTGTTGAGCGGTTTATTAAATAAATTATACATGCAGACGAATGTATTGCGAATATGTGAGGAGGAAACCATGTCATCAAAGCAATTGGTAACCTGTGGGTTTTCCCTTGCTTTTCAAGTGCTACCGATATATTACTATCGAAATGTTAAAGGAAGAATCGAATCTGTTTGAAATCTCTAGAAAAACTAACGTCAAACTGACGAATCCACCTGTTTATAATACCTCGTCTAAAAGCTATCAAGCTGACAGTAAAAAAAGAAGAGAATCAGGACCTTCGATTCGCATCAAAATGCCTAATGAGGTTCTAGGATCCAATGAATCAAGAGATCTTTTCGAATAAACACAGAGAGCAGTCAAGGCTCCGGATAACTTCCAAATATGAATTGAAAATTAAATATGTTTCTAGATTATTCCTAACTTACTTGCAGAAAGTTACTTTAGAAATATGGTGTGTTGTAAAATCTTCTAGAATCGTATTGTTGAACTCATATAATGTGGTCCTAATATCAAATTAGGACTTCATCGGAAATCAACTAAAATAATATACACAATAAGACTTAGCTTGAACTCAATCATATGATTTACGAATGTACTACAAGAATTGCAAGAAATCTACTCAGCTTATAAAGGACAAATTAATATACATTAGCAAACTGAACATATAGCATGCTCATCTAGTTGCAATATACAATTAAACTTCATGACTATTTTGTGTATAAGTTTCTTAACGCTTAGGAGTGTTTTTTTTTTAAATTTCACACTTTATATACTATGCAAACAAGCTTTATTTAATAAAAAAAGGATAAACTAATAAATCCTCGTGCGGGACCTATTTTTTTCCTCCCGCCTTCGAGTGAATCGCTCGCTGTGTTCGCTTTTCGCTGCCGTCGTCCAAATGTCGCAACACGGATTCGAGTTCGGTTACACAGACTAAGCTTTTATCGCGTGTGTATGTGTGTGTGTGTGCAGCCATGCGGCATTACGTCAGTTGCAGTTGCACGTGGTTGCCCCGGCACCTGTCATGCCACATACTCACGAACGCATGCACGAAAACACACGGACCTCTCCATCTCATCTGCTGCTGAACAAAACGACAAGCCAAACCCGTTCCCGCCAGCCACCCGAAAGAGCTTTATTGGGTTTTCATCATTCGGAAGCCCCGGCATGCACTCTGGCTGCACTTTTCCATGACCCACCCACTCCCCGTGTCCGCCAAATTCACCAATCCCTTCGCTCTATTCCTCCCGAGCATCGTCATCATCATCCGCGGGTACGCGGGCGCGCTCCATCGCGCATTCGCTTTATTTAATTTCCATTTGATTTTATTTATTCACTTAGTTTTCCATTTGGTATTCAAATTTTGATTTGCATTGCTGCCGGTGGCAGGAAGACGAGTTCCGTGGGGTGGATTCGTTTTTCCTCCCTCGCACTCTCTCTCTCTCTCTCTCGCTAGCTCGTTTATTTGGGAGCCGTGTGGCTGCCTGCATTAGTACGCCACTGGTTGATCGATTCAAAGGACCCAAAAAAGCCCCCATTTTCCTGTCAGGGGCATGATGTCGGGCAACGTGCGCACGGAACAAATGTTCTCGCCCGTGCCAACAAAAGGGTCCTTGGAAAAACGGGCGTACACCTCGCGGCAAGCGTCCGTTTCGGGAATGGTACGGAATAGTTTTGGGTTTTTTTTCACAAATCATGATGACATACCGCGATAACACATAACGCTCCATCAATTCAAGCACCCTGGGTGGCCCATTGGGTTGGAAACAATGAAGAGGATAATATTTACTTTTAATTCTATACCCACTGGGCTGAGGGTCGAAGTGTTGAATAGAAAGAGAAATGGTAACAAATCGTGGAAGGACGACTGCTCTTGAATAGCTGATTGGATGCATCCAAGCCCATTGTTTGGAACGGCAGTGCATCAAACGACTTCGAAAATAGGATCACCACCATTGCAATGATAACTTATGAATTAAGTTTACTTCATTAGTATACTGGTAGCGTTTCTTAATAGACATATAATTGTTTAAGACAGAGAATCTTGACGTCCATGATGAACTCAATTAAAGCAGAAGTTTATTTAGTGATAGTTAACTTTTGACGGGATTTTTCACACCAATAACCAAAAATTAACATGTTTTGTATAAAGAACATTAATTTATTTAAAATCAAGCATACTGTAACTACATGCAACAAATGATCCTGAGAAGAGTTGTGTTATACAAAAAGAAACAAAATTGTAAAAAAGTCATACATTTTCCATATTTTTTACTAGTTAAAATAAGTTGAAAAGTTTGTAGCACTTCAACAATCAGAAAACAAAAAAAAAAACGTCTCCAACACATTTGGTTCCAAAATTAATCACCAGCCCCGCTCGACCGGAAATGACTCAGTGCCTAACTGTTCCGTACCGAATAAAAAAGCCTCCCTTCCCCCGTAAAACATAGAACACCGTTACATTGTGCAGATTATCGTTCTTCAAGCTGCCTTCCATGATCGCATCCTGTTCCTGTTTCCGGTCGAAATTAACTTCATTGTAGTTTTGCGATCCATTAAAACTTTGGCGGAGCGAGTTTTTGCGAACTTTCCGTCACCGGCGCGCTTTTTCTGCCACCGTTAAGTCGGCCACCCTTGCCCTTGCTTCTGCCGGTAGCGCGCGCGTACCTACGAGCGTAAAAAAGGGACACACTAATCCGCTAATCATTCGCTTGGCCGTATCGCTTGCCGGCTGACTCTTTTTGCGCTCCCCTCACGCTTTGCCGCGGTGAAGCC
>KZ067707.1:204378-219895 GCA_002091845.1 Anopheles cracens | reverse complement strand
GACACCATTTTCGTCAAATGTAACTGGCTACCTAGTGACGAAGAAAAAAAAAACTCCCAACACAAGCGCAAAGGGGTGCTGCAAAAGAGATGAGCAAAAGCAAAGGAAAGCGATACGTCAGACAGAACGGAAAGTAAACTCGTCTGGAATTCGACGTAATGAAATTTGAGCAGAAAGTTTACCCAACCAACGGTGAACCAACAGAAAAAGGCACACACACACACACACAAGCTCGAACTGGACCTCGAACCATCGAAAGGTTCACGCGTGGCACATAAAAGCGGACGAGTAACGCGCAAACACAGCCGCTACAGGGGCCCCGGAAGAAAACTGTTCAAAGCTGGTGGAGCCCAAGACTACCACCCCATGTACGCCCCTCCCCATCACTGGGCTGGCTGGGTGTGCGGGTGAAAACTTTATGAAATTCCGCCAGCGCAAGAAATGTGCCTTCATAAAATGCTATTAAAATCTCGTTAATTTTTCATACGATGCCCGCACGCTTTTGGGCCCTAGCGCTCGGGTTTGCTGCTGCTACGATTTGTCCCATAAAGTGGCAACCGGCGAGCCGGCCCGTGGGTCAGTTTACACCGGGGCGTACGTACAGTGATCCCGCCGCCGGGGGCGAGGGTCACACGCAAAGCCCGCCGATGTGCGATGTAAACGTTTTTCGGAAGCTTAATTTGCTCCATATTTTGTCGGATACCCTCCGACGCGAATTCACCGCGAGCAGGGCAAGATTAATAGCGTAATCAATAAAATTTGCCACAACAAACAGGTTCTGCCCCCCAACAGAAACCAAATCGAGCCCCTTTTTTCTAGTCCTTTCCGACTGGGTAACATAAACCTCCAGGGCACGGCACCACGTTCTACAACTTTCAAGAAAGTGGCGTCGTATCATCATGTTGCTGGTGGAGATTTCGGATTGAGTTGCAACCCGGACCACAGCATGATACATGCGCAGGAGAATGGTTCACTTTACAACGGCATCACCTCGTCCTGGCCGAATACAAAAGAGGCAAATTTGTGTAAACCGAGCCCGTCCCGAAGAATGCATCCAATCCACTCGCATCCAGCCACACATTCCAGGGGCGTGATGAGCTTTTTCGTGCTCGCCGTGTGCCAGTTTTATTACCGTAACGCATCGTCACCGTGGGTGCGTGTGGTTTTTGTGGTGGGAGGGAAAAAAATAAGCCCCCGTAAAGCCGTCGCTTGCCAATCCTTTTTCGCCCCCTTTCGCGCTAGGGCCACCCGCGCTTTAGTATTCGCCCCGCTTAATCTCCCCTCGAGAACGGAAGCTATCATCCACCGTGTCCGGAACCGTAAAGGAGAAGAAAAAACGCACACCCAGATCGTCTCAGCCTAAAACCTCCACCACCACCACCACCCGATCTTCGCGTCCGCGCGAGTCTCCCAGCACCACGCGGTAGGACCGAAAAGTTTATGTTTCCTCCCGTTGTGGTTTTTATGACACCACGTCAGCAGCCAGTGAATGCAGAATGCTGATGCTGTGTGTGTGTGTCTGTTTCATTTCGCACCGACGATTGATTAGCAAGATAAGAGGGATGCTTGCCTGAAATGAGGGCGTAAAATCTGGAGCGATCCCAATTCGCCTCACGGGAAGGTTTTCTTGGTCGCGTGTGCTCGAGCGGCGGACGGATATTTACACGCCCACCCACGATGGTCCTGGGGGTGTGGTGGGACAAGTGGGCTTGCGTAATCCCGCGTCAAAGCGGATGAACTCGCTATTCAGTGTGCCGGCGGAGGTGTGTGCAGTGTGCTTTCCGTGGCAAACGAAGTGAATTACAAGAGCTTTCAGAAAGAAACGGATATAGGCTATAGACACCTACGTTATGCTATGGTAATACCGTGAAGGGACTCATAAGTAAGTGTTACTTTGCTCGGTATCAGGTAATTTAGATAAAATGCAACAGTACTCTATAATAAATGCTCTTTTTTCTGATGATCAGATTTAGATTTTGCTTTCAACGTTAATTTTCTGCTAAGATGATGATTCGGCCAATCGGCAATACCATTAACTTGAATGGAATTGAAATAAAAAATAGTGTTGTTATGTCCTGTGTGGACTTACCACCGTGCGCGGTCTCATGCACACACCCATTTTCATGTTCAGGTTCACAACATCCTTTCCGCCACCTCGTTCGGGTCACCGCACCGAAACACATTACCGGCGGTGGAATGTTTGGCTTATATATTTTCATAAATATTTTACTCATATAACCGTACCCCGCACCTACACCAGGGACTGGGACTGGTTCCGCCCGGTTTGCCGTCAGTCATCTGCAATTGCCGGTATCATGTGACCCCGGCCGGGCGTCCCACACTTGCCCATTAATGCTTCAAGTGGATCATTTCTTAACTCAATCATCCATTTCCGAGGGTTGGATGGGTCTGCGTGTGGCGCGTGTTTGTGATATCACACGCATCAAATTATGCATACACAAGGTCAGGACGCGTCCTTTCTGGGCCAACATGTGAACTGTTGATCTAATTAAACATTGACGAGCACGGTAATTAGCTGACGACGGGTATGGGGGAGGGCTTCCTAGGCTTCGCACGGCTACTCCGGAACAAACAACAATCAATGATCAACATTTATTAATATTTGTGTTAACATGCCCAATAACCGGTGCGCACGGTACCCCCACAGACGAACTGGCCGGTAACGTAAATGAGGATAGCAAGGAGGTTATTCACACCAACTGCTTCGTATTTCACTGAAGACGTGTAGAGTAATGAGTTCCATTCAGGTGTAATGAGTTTGACGCATAATTCGCATTAGAACAAAAAAACATACCTTAGGATTCTTCCAATAAAAAATCAAAAATATAAACCCAGCAAAAACCAATCAAGTAAACATTTAAATAAAATTTGGAAAAAAATTATAATAAAATCAACATGGACACTTTAATACACATATTCACCAATGGGAACAAGCAGAACGGAACGGCGGGACAGGACAACTGAACGTGATTTGATTGAAATTCGGCCCGATTCGGGTGCACGCCGCCGGAAGTGGTAGAAGAGGAACAGAAAATTGTCAACGAAGAAAAAAGACTCTCCCCCCCTTCTCCCACACACACACACACACACACACATACACAAATGGCACGCCATCGGAGTCGAAAAGTGAGCGAAATAAAGCGTTCAATCCCGGAAATGGGAATAAAGCCCGGCGGAAGGGTGGAAAGTTTTTAAATCTTGCCCAAACACAGCTCTCCGGTAGTCGCGGTAACCGCATTCATGACGCTCCCATTGTTTGGCGCATCCGGGGTGACCCTGGTACGTGACGTGACCGTTTTTCCCCTCCCTCCTTTAGTCAATGTCAGCCCCGTTCCAACAACAGTTTGGGACGAGCTTTTTTCTCCATAATGGTTTTTTTTCTTCTTCCGCCCTCCCGGATTTCACCTCCCACCACAAATTCACTCAGTGTCGGGTTTTTTTTCGTCACATTCACCGTGACTGACATGACTGAGCGCCCCAAAACGAGTCGCAACGGGGAGAGTCGAAAGCGAAAGGAATTATAAAGAAGCACGCCAATGTGAATGGGAATCCTTTTCGTCCTTAACAATACTGCAACTTAGTACATTTCAGCTCCCCTTCCGTGCCCGTTCAGGTCCACAGGCAACAACATATTTCCAGCATATTTCAAGTTTTTTCGGGTGAAATGAAGCTGACGACAGTTTGGTGAGTATTGCAACGTTAACAATAGGCTTGAAACTTCAGGAAAAAGTTGGAGGCGATGCTACGAGTATGGGAAAAAAATGATTTAGCTTTCTTTTTTATCAGGAGAATTAGATTTATCATACACATAGTTTTAACTTTTAATAATGAATTATACGCAAGAAGGAACCATCTTTTCGTCTAGCATCTGAAGAATGCTTGAAATTCCACAACGGCTGAAATTTAGGCTCATTATCTCACCAAGCAGTAACAGAAGAAACATATAAACATATACAGCACCTCAAACGCATAATGGGACACTTTGAAATCACACCGATTTGTCGTTTTCAAAATCCCGTATGTAGTTTTTGCTTACTTTTTTAATACAATTTATTGAATACACTTTGATGGAGCCATCTTTCTGTATATCAAAAGTAATTATTACATTATTTTTACAGTATTTATCGTCTATTTATCGTACAAAACCCGAATTGGGACACTTTGAAATAACTCAGATTTATCGTTTTCCAAAGCTCGTATGTAGTTCTCGCTTACATTTTAACACAATTTCATGATATATTTTGATAGAGCCATCTGTCAGCATAAATAACATAATTATTACAAATTTTTTAATCCAAACGTTAGTTTAAAACATCCAAAAAAACGACAAAGTCTCCATTTTTTCACTCAATCTAAAAAGTGGGACACATGAAACATCATTTTTATTATGTACGCTCCTACTCAAGTATTTTAAAGATTAAAAATATTGTAATAAATATTTTTAATATACTGAATGATGGTTCTTTCACACTGTGTCTATTCAATAGTGTTTCACAGTTAGCAGAGCTACAAACGGGCTTCGAAAACAAAAAATCCCATTTTGAGATTGATTGGTACTGTATGATCCATGTTCATACCAAGCACCAGGCGCCTCCATTGCGAATATTATACTTCTTTTGGTAAAAATCTAGGTACAACCATTAAACATGAGCATATGAATTCAATATCACAATAAAAACATGTCCTGGAAATGTCTTCAATGCACGCAAGAAATAACTCACGCATGGAATTTAACATGTCAGCAGTCTACGATTCCCATCTAGTTTGATTAATTAAAATATAATTCATCGATTGCGTTTCCGTTCCATAATGAAGTACTGGTCGGCAGCTATTTTTATGTTATTATCCTTTGCTCTTTCACCCCATGTAGTTGCTTTCCCTTATACTTTCATTTCATCCATAAGCCATAACCCAGACCCTGGTACGATGCAAAATGTTCACAATCGTAGCGAATTGCCCTTTACTATCGCATGCCGCTCAAGCCGAGAATACACTTTCACTGACTCAGCCGACTCGGGTGAGCTACCCGTTAATTCTGTTGCCTTCTGCTTCCTTCGAAGGGAATGAAACACTCCTATATACAGGATTGATATTTTTAAACCCCGTTCGGCAAAAGGTACACAGGGCGGAGGAAAACAAATTTCCCGACATATCCATCGATCGAGTTCAGTGTCCCACGCCTGAGTTGAGATAACTTGTAAAAAAGTGTACGAAACACACGCAGCACACCACCTCCTTTGAAAAATAAACCCGCATAAAGAAATCAGCAAACCGTTGTCAAGGAAATATGAAAAGATCAATATTACACCTGTTCGGTTGGGTCCCTCCCGGCGGATTCGTATTTCAAGCAACCCACCCCATCTCGCGCCGAGTCCCGGCCTGCACAACATCATCCGCAGGGTGATTGGCATCTTGCCGGTCGGCACGTCCCGACCCAACGGGTAGGAAGATGGGATCTAGTCCCAAACGTCTTGGGTTGCATTTCATCGCTTGCCAGCCAGGTTGCTTCCGGACTGGCTGGGTCTTTTCAGCGCTAGCAGCGTGTCTTTGATCTTTTCGAAATCCGACTGCGTCCCGGTGCGTCGTACATCAACCTTCCCGCATTCAGCCAGCAACACGAAACCCTTTTTTTCGATTCGGCTCTTCCAAGAACCAGAAAACGGTGGCAAGCAGCATGATGCGATTGGTTCCAACGGATGCTCCGTTTCCAACGCTACAGCCAACAAACAGCAGAGTGAAACATTTACCGTGTGCGTTTGCGTTTGATTTTACTTTGCTGTTTTGCCTATTTTTGCCCACCTCACCACCGTGCTTCATTCCCGTTTGCGGTGAAGATCGGGATGGAAGTGATATTCATTTTCGCATCTGTTGCGCCCGTCATGAATACGCCGGTTTCGAATGGGAGGGCAGCAGGGTTGCTGCTGTTGCTGTGGTTTTTTCGGTAAACCGCAGCACCCGGACTCGTACGATGTAGGTTAATTGACCGCGACCGTATTACCTTTCATTACGGACTCTTCTCGGCTGCTCGACGGGAATACGGTGGCCCCTCGTGCTTTGCGCAGAACCGAAGCTGCCGATCGCTGCTTCCTGTCGCTGTGGTTTCCTGTGCAGTCTTTTTGCGCCGTTAGCTTTTAGGTATTCGGTAAATTAAATGAAGATTCCCATCACGGGGCTGGAGAAACGTTAAAGTTTTCCTCTTCCGCCGTGGGCAATCTTAATTAGGCGATTTTTTATTCACAACTTTCATTCGCTTCAACACTGTGGGCAACTGCACGGATTCATCATTTATTCATTTTTTTACTCTTCTTATTACAATAGCTTATGATAGCGTTAACTAGTCACATCAAATCAAAGCAAAGCAAATGCTGCGATGATTTGATTTTCATCGAAACACAAGCATCTGTGAATAATATATTTTTCAATTTAATATATCTAATCTTTGAAAATTGTCGTAAATAATAAGATGTTCTAAGGACGCATTGAACAAAAAAATGGAGAAGGGAATGACTTCTTTGATTAGAATATTGGTCATTTTATAATTATAAGAATTTAAAGTGTTTCGAACACGGTTTGACATAAAAAAGCAGCAAAAATATTGTTGGGTGATTTTTTGTCTCAAAATGCTATATTTATGCTCATTGCAAACTATAAGGCGTATAAAAGTATAAAATAGAGTATATAAAAGTTTCTTAAATTTTGTTTCTGTTTATATTTCATTAATCATCGTTTTTTATATTGATCATTTATATGAAAATACTATCAATTTTATCATATTAACCAGTATTGTCCTATCTTAGTATTGATTTAAGGCAAATGAAGGTGTTAGGTGGTATGAAGGAAAGACAAATAAATATTCAGAAAAATCTCGAAGCAGTACTAGGTTTCTGATATCCAATCAGATACAATAAAGAAAAATAAGAAAAAAGCAAAAAAAAATATTCGAAATTGGATTACAACTGCACACTGAACCATTCTACGAAATCATCGAATGTCGCCACGTTACTGTTGGAGCATTGTAGTTCCTGAATATCATAATCCGTTCATAGTAACCTTCACGGCAATAACTTTCACAGTAACACGGGTTAAACATTAAACGAAAATCGATCACATTCGTCCATTAATTACGGCGATATGTTCAGCGCATACACCTCCCCCCTCTCTTACCCACACCACCACCCCACCGGGTTACACATGCACATGCAGTATGCACATTTTATTTTAAGAACTCACCGTATCCAGCCGAATGGCACTGAATTTATGATGCACGAACATTTCACTGCAAGTGGAAAAGCGGGCGAGGAAAAAGCGGAGCAAAAATTAAACGAACGGAAGCAATTTAGTCCGCCGGACAGCTTAAGTGGACCGAAATGAAACCCTCTCGCGACCGGCCGGGCGACGCAGCGCTCATAAAAATGTATCGACCATTTAACGGTCGCCACTTTCGCCACTTTCTTGCCGCGGTCGACGTGTTGCGCGGGTCGCAGATCGTCTTGCCCGCGTAGCCACTTGCGCCACAGGCACCGGGTCGAACGGGTACCTACGGCAAACGTGCCTGACCGTTGGCGGGTTTCGCCGCCGGTCGAAGCTACAAGTTGACGTTGAAGCGGCACTAGAAGGGGTTATAACAGCGACTGGGTCGTACCGTGTCGAATCACAACCCGGGCGCCGTCAGCGATAAGAACGGAGCAAGCGAAAGTGGCAAAAGTGGTTCATGGTGATTAGGGCTAATAAAGCGAGTGAGAATGAAAGAACAACGGCAACTGTGTGGTCAGAGGATTGTTTTACAGATTTCAAAGGCATTGTTGCTAGTAGTGATGGGTAAAATTACGTTCCTACCGAAATCGATGCCGGGCAGCTCCGATTTTTTTGGAATTAGTTCCGGAACGTAGGTTTGGAATTGGTTGCAGAGCTAGGTTCAGAATTTGTTCCAAAGCTAGCTTCTGAATCGGTTCCAGAACTAGGTTCGGATTCGGTTTCGCAGATAGGTTCTATATCGGTTCCCAAGCTAGATTCGGGATCAGCTTTGGACCTAGGTTCGGTCCCGGTTTCGGAGCTAAGTTAGGAGTTGGTTTCGGAGCTAAGTTCAGAATTGAATCCAAATCTAGGTTCTGAATCAGTTCCAGAGCTAGGTACGGAATCGGTTTCGGTGCTAGGTTCGGAATCGATTTTGGAGCTTGATTTGGAGTTGGTTTCGGAGCTAGGTTCAGAATTTGTTCCAAAGCTAGCTCCTGAATCAGTTTCAGAACTAGATTCGGAACCGGATCCACAGGTAGGTTCTATATCGGTTCCCAAGCAAGATTCGGGATCGGTTTCGGAGCTGGGTTCGGAATCGGTTTCGGAGCTAGGCTCGGAATCAGTTACGGAGCAAGGTTAAGAATCGCTTACGAAGCTAGGTTCGTAATCGGTGCGAATTCTAAACGCTAAGTTCTACTGTGAAGAACTTCTGCTTTACAAAGGTTTACTTTCACCACGTATATCAGGGATTTCCGTAAGACTCGGCAACAGCTGCACCATTTTAGCCAAATGCGGCAATTGAAGCTCGCATACGATTTCCGCACAGTGTCATTCGATTCTGAGGGAGACGTAAATGATTCAGAGTGATTTATTTACCTACCGAACCTTTCCGAATCTACGCTCCAGGATCAGATTTAATTCCGAACCTAGCCCCGAAACCAATTCCGAACCTAGTACCGGAACCCATTCATATTCTTTGCTCCAGAACCGGAATAGAGTAAGTTCAATTCCGAGCGCCCATCACTAGCAATTACGAATTACGAATAAAAATATGGAAATGAACTGAAATTCCCTAATGGATGGGCTCTTAACAAATCTTTTATTTTTCCCAGGAAAAGCGTTCATGTCATAATCACTTCCGCTCAATTAGTTGCGTTGATTTGGTGAATATCGAACCCGGATCGGTGAGCACCTTATCGCTCTTCCAATTCATCACCTCAGTGCGAAGAAATCCCACCGGATTTGGAAGAAACTTTCCCCCGTCGCTTCGATTCCTCGCACAGAAAAGAAAGTAACGCTAAGCTGACGAAACAGGAGTGGGAAAAAGGCGAACCTCTAGAGCGCTGCTAATGGCGGCGAAGGTTACCGGGAATGTAAAAACCCCTATTTCGCTCCTAATATCGGAGCCCGTTCCAGTAATGGCCCCGTCGGGTTCCCGTCCGTGTTGCGAGGGTGCAAACGTTTCTAACCGACGCCTCCATCTCCACCTCGCGGCTGAAAGGTGTTAATTGGATTGTTCAGAAGAGCCCCCCGAGCGAGGTGAAGGGTTTCCGATACGGTCCGTTCCGATGGGTTTTACCCCGGGGAACCAAAATTCGACCATTCGTCGACCGCGTAGGGTACACAATCCGCTTTGGCCTCGGGATCGGGCCGGTATTGATACTAATCCCGAAAATCGTTTGTTGCTTCACAGGTTCCTAAGCAGCGTAACCGAAGACGGGTATAGCGCAACCCTGTCCCACCGCCCGACAGTTCCGACGATTAAACTTGGCTCGACCTCTGCTCGGGGTCCTGCGGCTGGGCTCCACTCGAGCAAACGCCGGGTACGACGGACACAGACAGACTATCCGTCCTCCGTCAGCTCTCGCGCGGTACCACCTGATTGATAAATGAGCATAATCTATCAGCCGCTTTGGCGTAGATTGCTTCGTTACGCCAGCCAGGGAGCGCTTGGAGGACGATTTTATTCCAGCATCCAGAGCAAACCGGAGCGCAACAACGGATATGAAGAAAAAAAAAACCCTGAAGCAAGAAAACTTTCCACCGAACCGAACGGGCGGACGGCACTTGCGCTAGGGAGAGAGAGAGCGGATGTGCATTGAACCCCATCTATAAACGGATGATTTAATCAGTGCCACCTCGTCTCCAGCTGGCAAGATTGTTTAGCTTCACCGTCCGGTTTGCTTGCCCTCCAATTTCGTCCGTTGCCTTCGGGCGCCACTTCCACGTCAGCGCGTGCTCACGCAAAAGTTCCGCTCGATCGCTGTCGTCGCGATGCGGCGCTAGAACAGGACTCCGCTGCCGTTTCGCACGTGGGTTCGACCTAATCGAAGGGGCGGAATTTGTGAAAGTTTTTCAACGATTTCTCTTCATTAACATCAAGTGCACGGCGGAAGAGTTGCGAAGGAGAGGGCCGCCGCGGTTTACTACCCACTCAGGCACAGATTTAGTAAGTACAAATTTTCCTTCAACAAACCGTGCTTTCTGGAGCAAAACTTTCTTGAAGATTACACCAACAACAAAAAAAGAACGCTCTCCACCGCCACCGGTTGGAAGATTATAATGAGATAGAGTTAAATCTCTGCCTCGCAAACGCTTCACGCGCGTGTGTATTGGAAAGTCTTTCCCTTTGGCTGGAATTTGATGAAAAATCCTGAAAGTAATTGCTGTTGTCTGGCGCCTGGCGCTCATCCATCACTGGCCGTTAAACTTGGACCACCAAAAACCACCCTGTCCTTCAATCGGTTCACACAACGAAAAAGTGCTCGACAATTCAACGCGATCAGCAACGCAATCAACGGCGGCCCGACAGTTAATCGCCAGATCTTTTGAAATACAAATAACGCCTCAAATCTTCGATCGCCGAAATATCCTTCCACGAAACCGGCCAGAATAGAAAACCACTTCGCGTGCTATTAACAAACGGCAAACAGCGGCCAAAACCCGCTCCCACCGGGGCATTTGCTGGCGCGAAGTTTTCTCAATCTGTTTGGCGTGTCCATCGCGTCCCCATCCCACCCCCACTCCGGGCCGGCCCGCCCGGAAAGCAATTTATTGCCTTAAGTGCACTGACAGACGCAACTAACTTTTGCCGCCGATTTGCTAGCCGGGCGAACTTTATCGAGCGGCCGTGTTGAAACGAGTATGCAAACGAAATCGATCTGTGCCGCTTGCTGTACGAGACGAGCTAATCCGATTAACAAACGATTTGATGGGAATGAAATTTTCCAAATTTTCTCCATAACACCGTATCGACGAGCGCCATCTCGCTCATCTCGTTCTGGACGCTCGGGTCCTCTTCTCCTGCCTCGGCCTGGGATCTTAACTGATTTTTTTTCTATGCACTTACCTCCGTTGAATGCGCGTGATCGGATCAAACGGTGGTGGCAACACAATTAAGTGGAAAAGTATTTACAAAACAAGTAACGAAAAAGCCGACCTGACGCCGCCGTGGAAGCTGACGGTGACGTGGGAGCTGAATGTAGACTGAAAATGCGGCGCCAAGAAGAGTTGATAAATGAAGCGATCGATGCAGCGCTGTTCACAGGTCCCGGCCGCTTGATTGCTTTCCAATCTTTGCCGCTTTCTATATTTGTCAATTCTCGACGCCGACGTGTGCGGAACTCCCACGCGACTCTCAGCACAGCCGTCAAGACTTTTGGAGCAGTTCTTGACAAGCGATGATTTCATCAATTTGATGTTTATCATTTTCCAGGAATGTTTCATGGACAAGCATGGAAAATTGAGATTGCCCCTGAAGCAGGCACCATTCGTGTGTGGTGCCCTTTGCATAGAATGATCCTAAGGTTTTTTTAAATGAAGCATTCCTTTTGTTTGCTGCTAATCGCCGTTCTGTTATAGGTCGTAAAGACCATCTACTCCAGGCTACGCATTTTTTCAACTCTTCCTCTTTTCATCCTAATTGTTTCCATTCGTTGCCGACTCCATAATCATTTTCTTATCTGTTTCGCCTTTTAAGTTCCTTTTTAGCTTTAAGATGATATTGTTAAACCGTCGCTCGAGAAAAAATACATTAATGATGCATACATAAACAAAGCATTGTAATAGAAAATACCATTACGTATAATACGTATTGCTATGATTTAATCAATCTAAAATAAGTGGCCAATTCATCTGAAATAAATAAGTATTGTTTATTGTTATGAAGATCGTGGAATGTTTGATATGAAATTTAAACGGATTGAATCGATGAAAACCTAAGTGATTTGTACTCAACTGTCATTGAGGCTTTGATGAGGCTTCGATTTGACAGCACTGGGAAGAAAACGAATACAAAAACGAGGACAGCGATGACGACCAAGTACAGCACCTTTCAGCGTAGCGAAGAATTTTGAGTTTAAGTTTGAAATATTTCATATTTTCAAATTTCGAAAAGTTTTTGTTTAATTTTGATAGGTGATAAATAATTACTTCCAAAGGTACTGAAGGTCTAGATCGTGGAAGTTGAATGACCTTCAAGCAAATACTTGTAATGCGATTTAAGGTTCTGATTGAAATATTATTTCAAATAACGTAGCAATAACATGTATTTCAATAGAGTTGAGGAACAATATGAAATGTTGGATTTATTGGACCGTGTAAAACATAATTCTTCAGATTACATTAATTTTAGTTAGAAAATATCAAATTCACCTTTCATCAACTTGAGCTAACCGCTACAAATTGCTTTTGATATCACCTTATTGTATACTGGGTGAGCTCAAACGAGCTAAATAAATTTTAAAATGCTCCATGGTTAATTCCAATCCGTGCAACATGTTTTTTAAGCATAATTGACACACACTAGGCACATTTAAAGTTAAATTGAAAGAAGGGGAAAAGATTTAAATTAAACAATTAGAAAGGTATGCTGTTAATACCCATCTGTATTTTTCATTCGATTATAGTGCAAACCAAATCGATAATGAATTTTCAAATCATTTCGTTACCGATTGCTTTGAACTTCACGTAGCACGGTTGCAAAATTTGCCCTTTCACCAGAAGCTACACGTTTGTTGTATGCTCTTAAACAAACCACTCCCACCAAGCCAAGGACAAGGACGCCAAGGGTAAGGACGCCAAGGACAAGGATGCCGCCGCACACGCACCACCTTCTTTTCGAGGAAAAATTTGGTAAATAAATTTGAAATTTTCATCGACATACGACTCCACAAATCTTCGGCGAAAGCAAAATGACCGAACTCAGACCGAAGAAACACAACAAAAAAAAACACAAGCACACGCACACACACACTCACCGGGACCTCTTTCGTTACGCAGAATCCGAAGGTACCCGGACCCATTTTATCCGTCATAGCCCTTGGGCTGACCCTCGCCTTTGTTTGTGTTGCTCATTTGCGGATCATCCCGTGCCTTAATGGCGGAATAAAATAAACACAAATACATGCGGTCCCGCGTCCCGCGAGGAGTTCGATCCGACTACCCAAAAAGGAACGGAACAGAACAGACCGCCCGACACAACCCATCATAATTCTTGTATGATTGATGAGAATTTCTATGGAAACGTGCTGATGGTATCCAAATATATGCTTGATTATATGTTTGATAGTATTACCAACATTAGAAAATTTTAACCACAAAAAAGGTATAATAAACCTAATTACGGAGACTTGATTTCTAAGTGAGCAAGGTTTGCGTTCTTAAGCTAACATAAAATACGTATAAAACAAAAAATAATATTTACAGTGATTAAGCTGTTTGCAAATTTGCTCATATCACGAAATATATTATATGACTTCATTATGCACAAGCACAACACAATTTGGTTTGTGAATCAAACGGAGTCAGGGTCGTCAGTCTTTTTAACGTAAAACCCAAATAAAGCTTGTGTCGATTGACAACTACAAGACGTAATCAAGTGTTTAAATTAGTTACATTGGACACGATACGGATCAGCATTAGTTGCATCATTATCCAAGTGTTGAACGCAAAAGCCTCGTGTTGCGAGCGACAAAACGCTTCATACTACTACGCCCCACTTTAATGGAGGGTGGCTTCAACTCTAGTCCGGACTGGAGCAGCGTTAGAAATGCACCCTACCATGCACCTTGCAAGATTTACTACTGCCACCATAACAATTACACGCCGAGCAGCTGTTGGGAGCTAACCACTAGCTCCCGCTCTCACCTCAACTTTCCCGTTCCACACCGCACGAGATAATGATCGTCGTGACGAGGGTCGATTTCGTGCAAAGATTATGAATATTTCACCTCCTGGTTCGGTTGCGTTCGGTTGATTTCGATTTGTGCGAAGGTTTTTTGCTTGGTTTGCTTGGTTCGCCACCGGGTGTACGGTACTTGCTTCTGCCCGTGCTTGTTTTGCTTATTTCGTCGCTGTCGCGCTGATCCTCCAACGATTGCGACTTCGGAGGTTCGCGTGCAGAGCGCACCCACATCCCACTTGGTCTCCGTTTTGCTGAATCGCTCGCACTTCAAACATCAATTGCATTCCGTTCTACGCGCGCGTCTGCCTGTTCGCTTTGAAAAAAAAACGCTCATGAATATTGCGCTTCAATTTGGTGTATGTCCGGAGGTTCCGAGAAAGGGCCGACAGGAGAAAAAAGAACCCACCCAGCACACGCTTTTAAATGCTGCGGACACACAAAGTGTGCCCACACTTTTCCGACGTGGCAAAAGTGCAGTGCAACATTCGTACCCGTACGCCATCGGCCACCTCCGGTTTCTGGCCAGACACACACACACACACACCCTTGCACGATCTTATCGAGCATCCTGGCAAACGGTTGAATGAGCTTTTTTACGATCCGATTTTATGGTGCCCATTACAATTCGCAGTACACTTTCTGCGGCACCATAGCCCCGTTGGCCCCGCCAGGACATGTATGCGTATGTGTGTGTGTGTTAGCACATATGCAAAAAATATTACAATTGATTCTACATTGTTGAGCCGATCGGAAGGACCCGGTGTACCGGAAGGGTGATGTGATCTCCCGGACCTAACCCGGCAGAATGGCACAATTTCATCATACACTCTTCTCGGGCTCATCCGGGAGGAGGTGATGGGCCAGATACTTCCCTTTTATGGATGAGGAAAAAACAGAACAGACGAAAAAACGAATGCATCACACAGTGGGCAGAAAGCAACTACACTCTCGCAAAATGGACACTCATGTGTAAATGGGCGCCTGGCGACCTGCTCTGACGTTTCATCGTGCCAAACGATCCAAGGGTACACACACACACACACACGAACGCACACACCACCAAAGTGTTGCAAGTTGAAGTAGGGTTAATTTATGTAGGAATGGGGTACCCGTGGACTGTTTCGAACCGCTGCACGTTTCGTCGGAATATTTACATGTTTATTGCGATTGAATACAGTCTAATCGATTTGCATTTCTTTTCCGAAACGTATAAATACGTCCCACCAGCTGCTGGAGCATGCCGAGCAGAAGGGTGGGGGATGGTTTTCTTTTCATCGCGCAAGTTAAAAGGGTTTAAGCCGTTCTCGTTACATCGTAAGCTTTGGAGCGAATGCGTTCAATAAAATAAGTTTAGAGCTTAACGAAATAAGCTTAAAACAAGCCAATTAGAGTGTCCATTCAATTAAATTTGGATGTATGTTTCATCCAGACTCAGCCTAAATATAATATATTTTTATATCATCTAAATTTTTGATAACACAGATAACAATAACAATAGAGTACACACCAGGCGGATTTGACTGTTTATGCTGCAATTCAAAAACATTGACTAGAAATTTCGCTCGCATTTAAAGAGCA
>KZ067707.1:188290-204368 GCA_002091845.1 Anopheles cracens | reverse complement strand
CAAAAAGATCCTAATGTTTTAATGTTCCTAATAATGAGTAGCGACAACTCTGAAGTTCTCTCTCTATAGCTACACGTAATGTAATAAACACAATACACAATTGTACTAGGGAAATGTTATGGAAAGATATACAAAATAATTGTTTTTTAAGTAAAACCCAAAAACAATTTAAAAACATTGCGTTCGTAAAAGCGTAGCTCAGTGAAAAGAGGCTCTTAATTAAATATGTAAACTTGCCATGACATAGGAAGTTAGACAGCAAGGTTTGCGTTCTTAAGCTAACATAAAATACGTATAAAACAAAAAATAATATTTACAGTGATTAAGCTGTTTGCAAATTTGCTCATATCACGAAATATATTATATGACTTCATTATGCACAAGCACAACACAATTTGGTTTGTGAATCAAACGGAGTCAGGGTCGTCAGTCTTTTTAACGTAAAACCCAAATAAAGCTTGTGTCGATTGACAACTACAAGACGTAATCAAGTGTTTAAATTAGTTACATTGGACACGATACGGATCAGCATTAGTTGCATCATTATCCAAGTGTTGAACGCAAAAGCCTCGTGTTGCGAGCGACAAAACGCTTCATACTACTACGCCCCACTTTAATGGAGGGTGGCTTCAACTCTAGTCCGGACTGGAGCAGCGTTAGAAATGCACCCTACCATGCACCTTGCAAGATTTACTACTGCCACCATAACAATTACACGCCGAGCAGCTGTTGGGAGCTAACCACTAGCTCCCGCTCTCACCTCAACTTTCCCGTTCCACACCGCACGAGATAATGATCGTCGTGACGAGGGTCGATTTCGTGCAAAGATTATGAATATTTCACCTCGACACGATACTTGGTGACCTTACCGCCTGTGTGGAGTTTGCTCACGTACGGCTACTGACATTACGGACCGCTGTGAACGGTGAAATGTAGAACCGCACACGGCTACACCGGGCCAGCCGTCACTTAGCAATAATTGGATCATTGCAAACGTCTGATCAATCAACGGTGACAAACAAAAGGGAGCGAAAATAGCGAATGGACGAGCGACGAGACGGCGACGACGAAGGCGGGAGACATGGGCCATCATGTCCATCTATTAGGCGCACCGTTCGTTTCTGTTATCACCGCTCACGCATCATCCCTTGCTGGTCGATGCATGTACTTTGAAGTATTGAAGCTCCCGTTCCATCGAGGAGCATTCAAGGAAGCAGGTTCTCTCATTAAACCCCAACAAAGCTGTTAGGAACCCTCCAAATACCTGCCTTTCAATTGCCCTGCGCGTTCAAACACCCAAAGCCGGACTTCGGACGTTGATCTCTTCAGTGTGTGTCGAGGAACTTCTTTCAATCTGGTAATTTTAGGTTGCAGCCGGATTTTCCACAGAAATCCAAATCCATTCATGGCACGAATGCAATGAATAACTTATGTTATCTCTCATTTAAAATGCACGCCCATACAAGACACTCAGACCAACAGGCTCAACGGAAAGCCGTCACATCATTTCGCTAGCGGTGGATCGATCCCGTGGCGACCATTATCGATTCAAAATTAGTGACGGAACTCAGTCAAATTGAGGCAACGACGCGTACGCATTGACGCAATCGATGACGGATTTGATCGTGACGAAACGATGCTATTTTGGGTGCAATTTTTCAAATTAGATCTTAAATTAGTGCCGTGTCCTTGAGGAAAGTGTCATCAATAGATAATGTTCAACTGGAGCGTTTCGGTCCATCCTGAGAGAAGCGGACCCACAGATACGCGTGGTATCGATTCACTCTAATCGCAATCAAATCATCGGGAAGGTCTCCCCCGCATGGATGTGAACGTGTGACACATGTGGCCTTCTAAATTGCACCTCCTGCGATCCGCGACCGCATCCCGAAAGGGTACGGCATTCTCGGAAGTGATGTACGGCTGTAATTCCTTAAGAGACGCTTGACGTGCTTCTTCGGCGCATCTCTCACACGCTTTCTGCCGGGCGTGCGTACGACCACAGTCTATCCATCGTGGCGTGGTGGCATGAATTTTCATGAGCAGCGGCCACTTAGCGCACTGACAGATGGTGAAACCCCCGGGTCGGTCGCTACTCCGCATTATCGTCTTGAAGATAACGATCTCTCGGGAGAAAGGTAACAGCAACAAAAAAAAAACAAACGCGCCGTCTGGTTCGAGGAAATCCCGTACGCCTAACACGGAGAGTGTGCGCTAATTATTTCACCATCCCAATTCCAAACTGTCATTTCGCGCTCATTGAACACGGGGCACGGGACAGCATCCTTTATGCTGCACCGGGCAGCTTCCGATTCAGCAGAGGGTGGGAGGAAAAAAAACGTGCTCGACAGATAACAGATCTTCCGCCCGAGCGCACTTGCGTGCAGTTTGCAATATTGCACTTGCAACCCGTGCAACAGTGATTAGCATACGCGGTAAGAACACGGCCGAGGGTGCATTGAATTGCAGCTGCATTTGTCAGTCATCCGTGCTCAATTTGGCTAAACACAACGGCCCACTCTCCTCCCTGCAGCCTCTTTACTTTTCGTGCGTTTCGTGCTCTATCATGCATCAACAGGCGATGGGTTTGACAGCAAGACAGCACGGCGTGATCGATAAGCAGCAAGCATACATTCAATAGTACCAAACGCAGATCCTATCGGGTGGAAACTGTATCGATGTTGTGACTAAACCCTACGCGGCAGCTGTGCCCTGTCGGGTGAACTCGACTGTGATATAAATTAAATGTTATTATTTTTAGACACGATATGCAACACTATCATTTTCAGCATGCCTGCGCACCGGCGCATTTCGCGCTCATTGAACACGGGGCACGGGACAGCATCCTTTATGCTGCACCGGGCAGCTTCCGATTCAGCAGAGGGTGGGAGGAAAAAAAACGTGCTCGACAGATAACAGATCTTCCGCCCGAGCGCACTTGCGTGCAGTTTGCAATATTGCACTTGCAACCCGTGCAACAGTGATTAGCATACGCGGTAAGAACACGGCCGAGGGTGCATTGAATTGCAGCTGCATTTGTCAGTCATCCGTGCTCAATTTGGCTAAACACAACGGCCCACTCTCCTCCCTCTCTCGATCCCAAAAAACAAACACCTTTGCACATCAAAGAACATCCACCCGGCCCGGTACGTGTTTGACCGTACCGGAGGCAGCAGAAGCTAATCGGGCGCACTCCCTGCTTGCTTACAACGCACGCCGCACGGAAAGGAATTCGAGCCGAGTGGAGGCCGCGAGCCGTGGAATTATCTACGCAAAACGGTATGCGAAGCGGGAATTTAATTACCAGTGCTAATCCAATCGTTCACATCGGTGGCTGGTACGGCGGCTTCGTCCTGTGTTGACACACTCCGCACGCTCCGAACGGCTAACGCGATCGGGTCCGATCAGGATCGGCCAATCAGCTGGGATTTGCAGCTTAATGCTGTTATCTTGAAAACCCCGATCGGTGGAGTTATTAGTTTTGCTCGCTCGCTCGTGGTCGTGACGGTTGTGGATGGTAATTTGCATTTGACAAGGCGTTTTCCTCAATTATCGGTGTTGCTGATGCAGCGTTGCAATTTATTAGCTCGACGCCGTGCAGAAAGGGTTCCCAATGAATGGTGAACTTGTTTCACAGCGGATAACAACTGATATATATTGTGATTTAATTATGCTTAATTTCTATCAGCAGAGTATAACCGCAGAACGAAGAGGGCTATGAGTTATCATTATTTTCCCCATTTTAAAGATTTAAAACAATCTTCTACACAGAATATCACAAAGCCCATTAAGCAGAGCGGAATATATTCGTGAATAGGAAGAAACCTCCTTTAGGAATATCAAATTATAATGCATAATTTAAACATCTGAAACCTAGAAATCTGCTTCCACTGACTGCTTGAAACTATTCAGCCAATAAGCAGTAATAAACATAAAAATATCAATGATTGGGCTAAAATGCTTTAAAATTCATTTTTGTTAACAAACATTAACAAGGTGGTATAAAATTGTCAAATTCTATCAAATTCTATAATAATATAAGGTATAAGAATATCTACCAACATAGGGACAAGCAAAATTGTAAAACCAATCCATATGTTGACAGTAAAACTAAAAAAAGGTTCTGGCATCTTAAATACGTCTAATTTTACTCTACATGTGCGACTGAACAGGTTTTATTAACTTTAAATTAATTCTCACCATATATGAACATTAAATGGTTTGTTAAAACAGCATGACTCGATTTCGATATGTTTTACATTGAAACGGATTGCAGATCACATCGCAGTTCAGAGGTTTTAAAGTTTAAATAAAGTTAACAGAACGATTTAAAAAATCGTGGAAAACGTCCTAGATTGCCCTTTCCGAAAAATTGTTTGCAATTGTTGCAAACAGAATCAGAATCGGAAACCTAAAGATATTTTCGTTGCTAATTTCAATCTTTGCTGGTGTTCAATCCAACTGGACCGGTTTCCGAGAAAACAAGTAGCAAAGTCTATGGAAAAACTTAAAATATTCCCGGTATAATCAACACCGAGATGGCCAAGATAATTAGACTACAAACAATCCAACCGAGCCCACTCGGGATAGAGAGATAGCTCCTGAAGCGGAAGTAATGTCTTTCAGAAATATTACTTTAGTCAAGTTCAGTTTCATGTATTAGAGTTAGAACCCATCTCCAAAATAACTGAATATATTCACAGTTTCTAAAACGATTTTGTAATACAATATTTGTAAATATGTTAAAATCTTGAAATTTACAAAAGGTTATTGAAATTTACTTCGACTCATCAACAGTATCCCAAGAATATAGGTATGGAGCAGAGATATATAGGCAGAAATATAGAACTGAATTATAAATAATTAAACAAAGCCACTGGAATCGCCTTCTCCCAAGTAGACAATGCAATATCCTCTCATCCAAATATTACAATCAAGCTATTAACACTCACCTGCACAAGAAAGCGTCCACTTCAACCCGCTTCCAGCGAACACAGGCTGCGTTCGAAGCTCGTTTGATTAGCACGCACCGTCACACCTAATCCAACACCTCGTTTTATGTGTCTGACAACACTTAACGCTCGGCCCGTGCGCTACACCACCGACACCGGTGTTTCATAATCACTCACGCGCTCTCTCTCTCACACGTACCTTCCGGTTCTACATACGCCACACACGCCTAAACAATCACACTATTCAAAGCTCCTTTCACGGCAAGGGGAACCTAAAATGCGGAAGAACCAAAGACAAACATTCAAAAAAGGATTCTTGATTGCACAATTCGAACCGAATGACAACGCACACACACGCACGCACGCACGCACATAAAACCACACCCGTTACGCACGCCCTCAAAGGGGAGCCCTAACCACCCCGAGCGGTTGTCATATTTTGTTTCAAATCACGCACCGAAAGCCGTCTCACCCCGGTGCCGGTGCGTCGCTTCGTGCCGGGATTATTAATAAACTTCTTGCCTTCTTGCCCTCCCACTCGGGCGACCGGGCGCCACGATCACGGAGAAGTTCTCAAGACGCGTTTCACCGAAAATTTCCCACCTTCCGAGGAGGATGTCCGCCCATGTAGAGGTGGTAGGTGTGCACAGACAGACAGCGCCGCGTCTGTTCCGATTCCATGCAAAACAGCCTACTTAGAGCAGCGACACGGAGCAAACATTAATCCCAGCCGGTACGGCCAGCCTAGCCGCTCGAAGAAAGTAGCTTAATTCTCCCAATTTGTCACCCAACTGTTGCCACGAACGGGTTGGGTCGCCGTTGCCGTTGCCTTTCGGTGTGCCGGTAATATCTTTCCCCATTTGACACTCTCTTCTTCCTAAGGAGGGGGACACACACACGCACACGCACTTTCGAATCAGATACATGCACACACTTCTCCACACGGCCTGCTTCGCTCACTCACTCGCAACCCGCAACTGCACCACCTCCAGACGCCTGCTGCGATGGGCTGGGATTCGAGTTTTCCACGATCAAATTTTAATACACCGTATTTCACCGGCCCGGCGGACTCCCGACAAGAGGAACCCTTTTTTCTCAAAGTCGCTCGGCTTTCTCCGCCTGCTTCCTTCTTAACCGTTCGTTCGCTCGTAATCCCTGTAACAGCCCTCGGGTGCCCTCCGGGCGAGCGTGATGGATTGCAGCAGTTGAGAAGGATAGTTAGGGCCACTTTTCCCGCCCGTCTTAAGATATTAGCATACACGGCCGGTGTGCGGGAGTGTGTGTGAGAGGCGGGTGGAAAATTATGTTTCCTTCCGACGATCGCGTCGGCCTGCTGTCGTCTCTCGCAACGGGAACCCGGTCTGCTGTTCATATGTGACGCGGCGCGGTTTTTCTCAACACCCCTTTTGGTGCGCCTTTCGGTCACGTACAAGCAGCAGGCTATACGATCACAGCCGATAATTACTTCACTTGAATGCCGGCGCACTGTCGCACACCCTCGTTGCACCGCTGCACTTGCTCACAACATCCACATGGGTGTAATCCACGCGGCGGACGTATTTGTCACACACGCAACCGCCGTATGCCACCGGTTCACTCTGGGTGTCTGATTCGAGCTGCCGTTCGACTGATGTGCACCACACCGAAGCCATCCACCGACTGGCGGCGGAACACGGTGAAGGCGTACGCACAGCCGATGCGGGTTCTTAGGCACCCGTCACGCCTCCCGCCGCCTCAACGATGAAACCGGGAGGTTTGTGTACGTACACGGATGAACACGCGGCCGCCAAGGGCATGCGCACAGGCGCGCTGCTGCTTCTCCTGCTCGAAAACGCGCAGGGGAAACACGGCCAACACGCGGTGCGAACGGGCGACTCTGCTTTCAATCAACCGCTACCCGATACTTGATGGCCCGCAAAACGATGAGGGCTGCCCGGTCGGTGTGAACGCTATGGAGATGTCTTAATATTTTCCAAAAACCGATCGTTTATCGTCAGACAACAGTCTGTCAGACAACAGGCCTGTAAATTAAGGAACGTGCGGGTGTTTTTTTTCTCCCTTTCTCGGTTAAGGAAACGGTCAGTCCTATGAGGCGAACGCGGAGATTCTCACAGCGAACTGGTGGGAGAAGGATATTTTTGTTCGAAAGTCGGAATGGAGAAGGCGAAGAAAACATCGCCACAGTGTTTTTGAAAAGGCGTAACGGAAAACGGAGCGCGGGAAGCGATTGTAACGGGCAGTGGATTTAGTAACAAAAACGGTTGAAAAAATAATTGTAAATTTTTAATATTTCACGCCTACTATACATATCGCGAAACTAAACTCGATAACAAATTCGTTGTGATCTATTAGAGAGTTTTACTTTCAACTGAATAAATGCAATTTATTTTAATGTTTTGTGTTTAAACCTGATCAATTATCTTCTCTGTTTATGTTTTATTAGGTTTCTATATTAGTTTAAATATTTTTAAAATGTTTAAAATATTTGCACAGAAAAAAAATAAAATAAACAGAATAATTGAATAATATTAGGGAAATAGACATTTACAACATATTATGTGAATGGAGTAGATATTTTGATTGCATAAGTTCTCAATTTCAATTTAGATTTTCTCAATTTCAATTTATTTCACTGCACACGATGTTAGAAAGACGTTTACCAATTGTTAGAAAGCGTATAGTGAATAGCTTATGTCAATAGCTTCTTAGCCCATTCTCGTCGCCAGATTATTGCATTAGTCGCTTGTGCTAGAGAGTGTGGTTAAAACGAGACTCTGACTCTTTATTCCAACATACGAAGCTCATACCTATATGTATACCTATACCTATGATCTCACCTTTATTTATAACCCTTGTATTCACAGCAAGAGGATAGCTGTTATACGAAATGTAAAACTTTAATATCGTGAAGTTAAAAATTAAAACCCTAGATCTTTCTGACATATGAAACATGTCTGACAGTTCAATTTTGTACGCAGCTGTCAATTTGACCAAATTGGCGTATCTAAGATTCTGCGTAGCTCTTATATAGTAAAGTAAAAAGAAAAAGAAGTAAAGTAAAAGTAAAAAGAGTACTTTAGTAACTTATTACTAAAGTAAAATTGATGTTCTCGCTTATTATATGGAGAGAGACGGAACCCAACCAGGACAGCGACATCAAACAATTTACTCACCAGATCCGGTTTCATTGCGTGAGAGAGACTTCCTCTTAGTATAGAAGGTATTCGTTACGAGAACCTCTTGCACATAATTCAATATGGTTATATGTACCATATGCTTGTTAATGTTTTTGCAGTCTACGTACCTATTCGTTCTAGAATAAGGTTCAGGTTATTAAAACATTTGCTGCTTTTTAACGAAAACAACATGGGTGACTTCAAAACAAGCAAAACAACAAGTAAATAGATGAATTAATATATATAAACAAGAGTGAATAATGTTTAGCGATACACGATTTGTACAACACATATACAGTGGTGGATAAGATGATAGGAACACTTATGTAAACTAAGGATCATTTCAAGTGATCTAGACACCATACCTGACGGATCAGCTTGATAAGGCCTAAAGGTATACACAGTAAATCATGTTATGTAAGCTTATTATTTGAGTCATCATTACAAACGGAAAGCATCCGTTCAATATGATGCCGGTACAACATTTAAAGTCTTTCCCACAGAGTAAATCTCACTTCCAGACGTTGTAACATTACCGCAGCAAACAGTAACCGACTGCTTTTAAACATTCTCCATGGTACAGCTCGGAAAAACAACCCCAGCATCACATTTAAGAACTGTTGCCCCGTCGATTCCCCCGAGAACTGTCCAAACAGCAATCATATGAATTTTAAATACACACCCACACGCACTTTCGAATCAGATACATGCACACACTTCTCCACACGGCCTGCTTCGCTCACTCACTCGCAACTCGCAACTGCACCACCGCCAGACGCCTGCTGCGATGGGCTGGGATTCGAGTTTTCCACGATCAAATTTTAATACACCGTATTTCACCGGCCCGGCGGACTCCCGACAAGAGGAACCCTTTTTTCTCAAAGTCGCTCGGCTTTCTCCGCCTGCTTCCTTCTTAACCGTTCGTTCGCTCGTAATCCCTGTTACAGGCCTTGGGTGCTCCCCGGGCGAGCGTGATGGATTGCAGCAGTTGAGAAGGATAGTTAGGGCCACTTTTCCCGCCCGTCTTAAGATATTAGCATACACGGCCGGTGTGCGGGAGTGTGTGTGAGAGGCGGGTGGAAAATTATGTTTCCTTCCGACGATCGCGTCGGCCTGCTGTCGTCTCTCGCAACGGGAACCCGGTCTGCTGTTCATATGTGACGCGGCGCGGTTTTTCTCAACACCCCTTTTGGTGCGCCTTTCGGTCACGTACAAGCAGCAGGCTATACGATCACAGCCGATAATTACTTCACTTGAATGCCGGCGCACTGTCGCACACCCTCGTTGCACCGCTGCACTTGCTCACAACATCCACATGGGTGTAATCCACGCGGCGGACGTATTTGTCACACACGCAACCGCCGTATGCCACCGGTTCACTCTGGGTGTCTGATTCGAGCTGCCGTTCGACTGATGTGCACCACACCGAAGCCATCCACCGACTGGCGGCGGAACACGGTGAAGGCGTACGCACAGCCGATGCGGGTTCTTAGGCACCCGTCACGCCTCCCGCCGCCTCAACGATGAAACCGGGAGGTTTGTGTACGTACACGGATGAACACGCGGCCGCCAAGGGCATGCGCACAGGCGCGCTGCTGCTTCTCCTGCTCGAAAACGCGCAGGGGAAACACGGCCAACACGCGGTGCGAACGGGCGACTCTGCTTTCAATCAACCGCTACCCGATACTTGATGGCCCGCAAAACGATGAGGGCTGCCCGGTCGGTGTGAACGCTATGGAGATGTCTTAATATTTTCCAAAAACCGATCGTTTATCGTCAGACAACAGTCAACAGGCCTGTAAATTAAGGAACGTGCTGGTGTTTTTTTTCTCCCTTTACCGGTTAAGGAAACGGTCAGTTCTATAGGGCGAACGCGGAGATTCTCATAGCGAACTGGTGGGAGAAGGATATTTTTGTTCGAAAATCGGAATGGAGAAGGTGAAGAAAACATCGCCACAGTATTTTTGAAAAAGCGTAACGGAAAACGGAGCGCGGGAAGCGATTGTAACGGGCAGTGGATTTAGTAACAAAAACGGTTGAAAAAATAATTGTAAATTTTTAATATTTCACGCCTACTATACATATCGCGAAACTAAACTCGATAACAAATTCGTTGTGATCTATTAGAGAGTTTTACTTTCAACTGAATAAATGCAATTTATTTTAATGTTTTGTGTTTAAACCTGATCAATTATCTTCTCTGTTTATGTTTTATTAGGTTTCTATATTAGTTTAAATATTTTTAAAATGTTTAAAATATTTGCACAGAAAAAAAATAAAATAAACAGAATAATTGAATAATATTAGGGAAATAGACATTTACAACATATTATGTGAATGGAGTAGATATTTTGATTGCATAAGTTCTCAATTTCAATTTAGATTTTCTCAATTTCAATTTATTTCACTGCACACGATGTTAGAAAGACGTTTACCAATTGTTAGAAAGCGTATAGTGAATAGCTTATGTCAATAGCTTCTTAGCCCATTCTCGTCGCCAGATTATTGCATTAGTCGCTTGTGCTAGAGAGTGTGGTTAAAACGAGACTCTGAGTCTTTATTCCAACATTAGAAGCTCATACCTATATGTATACCTATACCTATGCTCTCACCTTTAATTATAACCCTTGTATTCACAGCAAGAGGATAGCTGTTATACGAAATGTAAAACTTTAATATCGTGAAGTTAAAAATGAAAACCCTAGATCTTTCTGACATATGAAACATGTCTGACAGTTCAATTTTGTACGCAGCTGTCAATTTGACCAAATTGGCGTATCTAAGATTCTGCGTAGCTCTTATATAGTAAAGTAAAAAGAAAAAGAAGTAAAGTAAAAGTAAAAAGAGTACTTTAGTAACTTATTACTAAAGTAAAATTGATGTTCTCGCTTATTATATGGAGAGAGACGGAACCCAACCAGGACAGCGACATCAAACAATTTACTCACCAGATCCGGTTTCATTGCGTGAGAGAGACTTCCTCTTAGTATAGAAGGTATTCGTTACGAGAACCTCTTGCACATAATTCAATATGGTTATATGTACCATATGCTTGTTAATGTTTTTGCAGTCTACGTACCTATTCGTTCTAGAATAAGGTTCAGGTTATTAAAACATTTGCTGCTTTTTAACGAAAACAACATGGGTGACTTCAAAACAAGCAAAACAACAAGTAAATAGATGAATTAATATATATAAACAAGAGTGAATAATGTTTAGCGATACACGATTTGTACAACACATATACAGTGGTGGATAAGATGATAGGAACACTTATGTAAACTAAGGATCATTTCAAGTGATCTAGACACCATACCTGACGGATCAGCTTGATAAGGCCTAAAGGTATACACAGTAAATCATGTTATGTAAGCTTATTATTTGAGTCATCATTACAAACGGAAAGCATCCGTTCAATATGATGCCGGTACAACATTTAAAGTCTTTCCCACAGAGTAAATCTCACTTCCAGACGTTGTAACATTACCGCAGCAAACAGTAACCGACTGCTTTTAAACATTCTCCATGGTACAGCTCGGAAAAACAACCCCAGCATCACATTTAAGAACTGTTGCCCCGTCGATTCCCCCGAGAACTGTCCAAACAGCAATCATATGAATTTTAAATACACACCAAACCCGAAACCAGCCGAAGCGCGAAGAGACAGACAACTCCTGAGCGCGCACCGCAACGACGAGCCGTCTTCCTGAAGCCCACCGGGAGCCCAAAACAAACAGCCCATTACGAACGGTCGAGGCCCGTGCCCATGGCCGTGATTCTCTCGCCGCTCCGCACACGGAATGATATTTGCTTCCATATTGTTCCCCGTCGGTTGGCGTCGCGGTCAGCGTGCTCAAATCAAATCAACCAAATCAATCTCCGCACCCGGGTTCGGTTTCCGTGGCAACTCGCGAAGAAGCGGGCTCCAAAATTACAAGCAACACCCAGCACTTAAACGACCATTAAACTCGCTCCCGACAAGGTGCCCCCACGCCGGAGCAAGGACATCCTTATCCTCTGGAAGCGGCTTTGCCGAGCGGGGTTCAGTTTCCGGAGGCTCCGGCCGTGGCTGAACCGGATGAGGCGGTTGAGGGGACGACGACGACGTTGTCCGTTGTTTCTCTTCTCTTCTCGGCAGCACCCACCGTTCCAGCGGACGAACGCGCCCGCCGGGTTTTTGCGGCATGTTTTTGGCAGAGAATAAAACAAACAACCCAAAGCGCCCGGGCTCGAGCAACGAGCTGACTTCCGGGGACTTCCCCTCCCCACCCTTCGTTCACCGGAACCCCCCCTTTGCCCCGCTCGGCGAGCAGACGCGTCAGGACATCTCGGCTCGGCTCATGAGAGTGAATAATGTTTAGCGATACACGATTTGTACAACACATATACAGTGGTGGATAAGATGATAGGAACACTTATGTAAACTAAGGATCATTTCAAGTGATCTAGACACCATACCTGACGGATCAGCTTGATAAGGCCTAAAGGTATACACAGTAAATCATGTTATGTAAGCTTATTATTTGAGTCATCATTACAAACGGAAAGCATCCGTTCAATATGATGCCGGTACAACATTTAAAGTCTTTCCCACAGAGTAAATCTCACTTCCAGACGTTGTAACATTACCGCAGCGAACAGTAACCGACTGCTTTTAAACATTCTCCATGGTACAACTCGGAAAAAAACAACCCCAGCATCACATTTAAGAACTGTTGCCCCGTCGATTCCCCCGAGAACTGTCCAAACAGCAATCATATGAATTTTAAATACACACCAAACCCGAAACCAGCCGAAGCGCGAAGAGACAGACAACTCCTGAGCGCGCACCGCAACGACGAGCCGTCTTCCTGAAGCCCACCGGGAGCCCAAAACAAACAGCCCATTACGAACGGTCGAGGCCCGTGCCCATGGCCGTGATTCTCTCGCCGCTCCGCACACGGAATGATATTTGCTTCCATATTGTTCCCCGTCGGTTGGCGTCGCGGTCAGCGTGCTCAAATCAAATCAACCAAATCAATCTCCGCACCCGGGTTCGGTTTCCGTGGCAACTCGCGAAGAAGCGGGCTCCAAAATTACAAGCAACACCCAGCACTTAAACGACCATTAAACTCGCTCCCGACAAGGTGCCCCCACGCCGGAGCAAGGACATCCTTATCCTCTGGAAGCGGCTTTGCCGAGCGGGGTTCAGTTTCCGGAGGCTCCGGCCGTGACTGAACCGGATGAGGCGGTTGAGGGGACGACGACGACGTTGTCCCTTGTTTCTCTTCTCTTCTCGGCAGCACCCACCGTTCCAGCGGACGAACGCGCCCGCCGGGTTTTTGCGGCATGTTTTTGGCAGAGAATAAAACAAACAACCCAAAGCGCCCGGGCTCGAGCAACGAGCTGACTTCCGGGGACTTCCCCTCCCCACCCTTCGTTCACCGGAACCCCCCCTTTGCCCCGCTCGGCGAGCAGACGCGTCAGGACATCTCGGCTCGGCTCATGAATTATTAATTTCCGGTGGGAAACAGAGGATGAAAACAAACTTAAAAGAAATCAATTTTTGCGCTCGCCCGTTGTCTTCGGGCGGGATCCGAACGGATCCCACGAAGGGTGGTGCCCGTGGTGCCAGCTGTTCGGACACAGCGTGTGCTTTCGCTTTCTGTTCGCCACCGTGCTCCACCTCGAAGGATGCTGAGGGCAAAGTGTTTTGTACCGGCGGATCCAGAGGTTTCGAGCTGTTTTCGAAGTCTGGAACTTCAAAGTCTGGACGGTACCGGGGCATCGGGGCATCGGATTCGAAGTGCATTGCGATGAAGGCTGTGGCAGATTGTAAAACCATTCCGCCTGCATTCCTATCGATGAGAAGCGGCGAAACGATAAAACAATTGCTCTCGAATTCTCATCCGAGCGAGATCGTTTTTTTAACCTACGATTTCTCTTCAAAGTGCTAACGCCAACAATCAAGCGCACAACGCAAAACTCAATCAACTCTGCGGCGGCACGTGCAGGCGGCCGTCAATGAATTCCCGCGATTTCACACCTGAACAGCTCGCTTGCGGAAGGCGAAAGCAACTCGTGCTTCATGGAGCAAAATTCATCGGATGTTCCGAGCCCGGCCGGGAACACTCGTAAACAGATGCCGCGATTTGCGGACTCGCGGCAATGAAATCGCCTGAAATGCCACAAACACAGGGAGGAAGTGTGCGAAAATAAAATAAGCAAAAAAGAAGTCCGACCCGGCCAGCGGCCAGCCACCAATCAAACGACTCACACAGCACACGCTACAGATGAAGCTGCCCATGGAGGAAGGAACAATTTCCTGTTGGCGCTCGGTTCGTGGAAGGCCACTCGGCCACCGGAGGAAATAACAAGTATTCGCAGGAAATTTTGGCCGCCCGCCTGTTAATTATTTAGGCACCCCCCCTCAAACAAACAAAAAAAAAGATGAAAGCTTCCTGTCGTACGCGAGGCGGCAAGCCGCAAGGTAACATTTTTTTTTTGCTATGTTTCCTCCCACTGCCCGGCCACATTCGGATTCGGCCGGCTGGGTAAATGAAATGAAAAGTAGCTTGATAAAGTTGCGCTAATCGGATGATGATGATGGTTTTTTTATTTATGATAACCCTGGCAAAACACACCGAGGGAAACCGAGGAACGCGTGGAGTGCCGTGGCGTTGTTTAATACGCTTATGCAAGGTGTTTTTCAAACATTGATGGAAAGGTTCTACCGTGTGGTGTTAGCAGGATTTGTGTAGGAATTTTCATATTGTTTAAAGCACTGAGCTGATTTGGATGAAAGGATTCATTACATTCAAGTCCGACTATTTTTGGAATTAGTTTAATTTGACCCCTCGCCGAGAGCACATGTTGGTTATGTCTAAGCCCAGCCTAAGCCAGAACGAAATAGATTGAGCGGGTTTTTAATAAGACTCCATTGGTGCACAGCATACAGTGAAAGGCTTAACGCGGTTAGTACCTGTTGAATGCTTGTTTTACAACGAAATAGAAAACAGAGAAGATTAGGTGTCACACATAGCGATTCCTACCTCGGATCCTTTTTCGCTTGTAACTTATACTGCTGCATAGTTGATTTGTTTGAAAGCCCTAAAAGGATTAACATTTGTTTAAAAAATCAGTTTCGTGATAATACCGCAATAACAAGTAAGTGGGTGATAGACGAGGCATTTCATTTCTGGCAAATCTACAAATAAGTCTAATTTAACTATGCAATGTTTGTTGAAAATTATTAAGTAAATTCTAATGCACACATTAAATTAAATCATTATAGCTTTTATTAAAATAGCTTAAAGCTTTAATTTGGGTGAAAATTATACTGAACGGTATTTAAATGTTGGCAAAACATATGATAACAACCTAAGTAAACAATTAGACAATTTATTTTACGCATTTAAAACATGATATATTAGCATAGATGACAACGTAATTCAAACTCGTCAAAATTAGTATATTCGTTTTTGAGTAATAATTAAAATCTCTGCTTTAGAATAGCACTCATTAAATAATGGTGTAATAAAATGTTGAAAATCGTTGAAAGGCAACATCTAATATCCGGAAGTAACTCGTATTTAATTTTGATAGTTATGGCTCGCTCAAGGGCGCAAGATAACGCATCAACAAAGGATAAGGAAACGACATGGATACGGAGGTGGTGACGGAATTAGGATGTGGGCATATTCAAATCGAACATCAACATTATGCAAATCATTAAATGCAGAAAGTGCTCTCAAAAAAAGGTAATTTTACCAGCAACTAGTAAGACGCATGACGGGAGGCAGCACAGATTGGAATAGAGATTAACCAAGGAGAACCCTTATTGGTTCCAGCCCGAGAAAACGATAACTAACTTCATACGACGGTAGTACAGCCTGAAAGCCTCAGAAGATGTGACGAGCAGTTACACGAGTGAACTTTCGCTGTACGTCTAACCAAAACTGTTATGCCAGT
>KZ067707.1:149080-159690 GCA_002091845.1 Anopheles cracens | reverse complement strand
GTTTGCGTTCAATTCCGGCCGATACTGGTGTGGCCTGCTGGAGTCACTGTCGTGGAACGGAAGGAAGCCCTATAAACGAGACTTCTCCCGCTTCCTCTCACGCCAATTGCAGTGTCCGGGCGCGTCCCATTAACCCTCCTTAAGATGTCCATCCCGGATGAACTTTTCGTTCGCAGGCATTTTCGATTAATTAATCAACAGCAAATTACGGCAAACTTTGCCGTCCTGCACGGGTTTGGCAAGATGCGTGCGAACTTTGTTTGGTTTCCGCTTATGTACCATTGTTTTCTGTTCGTTGAAGCTTCTGCACCAAACGGCGAACATATTGCAGCAGCACGGGCGCCTGTTGCGCCTTATTCTGCTGCTGCTCTGCCTCCGAAACGGCGCTTCCGTGTCGGTTTATTTGCCGGAGGAGAGATAGTGAACGCCCAGCCCAACGCTGTTTTTGCGTATCCTTTAAAGAGTGGTTTACCAACGTTGAGTTGGACGTTGAAGACTTTGCAAATGTTGGAACCCGAAGACGGCTTCATCGAGTTGTTGAATGGTTCTTTTTGAGTTTGTTCTTGTCTTGGTATCTTGGCAGGTTATTTCAGACATTCCTTATCGCGCAATACTCGTTGGAGGATACTTTGTCCTGCGTACAACGTCCAGACAGAAATTAAATTAAAATGCTGACTAGAACTAGTTGCATTGAGATCGTGAATAGTGTAAAATGTTTAATATTTAAAATTTGTTGGATCACCTAGTATGTCTATACATTTTTCAGTGTACTAAGGATACATATTTTATGCATTCGCAAAGGTTTCTCACCTGTTCCACCAGCCAGGATCCGATGCAATTCTGTACATTTAAACCTTCATTACTTATGTACTTCTACTTAGACATTTTTCCCCATTTTCCACTCCTTCTCGGGTACGAAGCACGGCATGCTTCGGTTGTCCCTGGGACGGTGATAAATTTGGCTCGGGGTTTCTCGCACTTCCACCCTGTGTTCCTACTATACGTCCAGTGAAAGTCACTCGAACGCAAACACCTCCACCGAAATCCATACGGGGCTCGTGAGAAGGGTGGGTGGAGCGAAATGTAGTTTTTAAACTAAAATATGTGTCTCGCGTGTGTAGGAGAAGCGGCCGTGTGTGTGAGTGTTTGCAATCGAAATAAACGACCGGAATTCGCGACCCCCGTACGCCGGGTTCCATAAAGGGGAATTTAACCGACCGAATACCATGCATACAACGAGCGAGTCAGTTTCCTTGCCTTTGACCAATCGCTTACTCTGCGATCTCTCTCTCTCTCTTGCTCCCTGTCCGGAGGTTCAATTCTAATTCCCGTTTGCGCGAGTTGCGTGTGTTTTTTTCTTGCTGGTGCAAATGTGAGTTTGCAGTAAAACAAAATAACAACTCACAACCCTCCACCAAACCACCCCTTTCGGTCCGCGATCAGTGTGCATTAACACACGCGGCACGTTAACGGGTAACGGTCATGAGGACAAGAATGGCTGCATAGGGGAAAAAATGAATGAAAATGAATGGTATGCCAATGAGTGCGCGGCACCATCACCACCGAGTGAGTCATCGTACTAGCGAGCATGTGCAACGCGAACGCGCAACTCGCGATCACTTTGCGGTGTACTTTTGTGTTGCTGTTGTTTTGCTTTGCATCCAAGGGCTGATAAGCCACATGAAACCTTCTAAAAAGCAGCTTCTTAGTGTCTGTGAATGCTCGTTGTTTGGACAAGTGCTCCGCAGCCTGCATACTGTACTTTCGGTTTGAATTTTAGATCGAAGCTTTTCCGATAGGCCTCTCAATCTCGCTCGGTTTGTTGGTCGTCCATTTTCTATACTGGCTTGAAATTGAATCAAAAACATCAAACACACCTCGTTCCGTTTGTCTGCTGGCTTTATTTGAAATTTAATATGAAACAAACGTGACACAGTACAAGAAACAAACAGGAAATAAGCATCTTACTCATTCGAATGTGCGTGTAGGTTTTTCGTTTATTATTTCACAAATAAGCCACTTTGAAGAGTATAAAAGCAGAGTAAACTATGCCCTTAGCCTCTCTCAGTCCGATTGTTTTTCTTTCAAAACTTTATTTATATATTACGAACTAAGGTGACATTCTCAGACTTTTTTTTCTATAGAATTTCCATACATCTTACCTTTGTATACAATTATGGTCGAATGTTATTTGATAATTCACTTTTTAAATGAGTGTTTTTCAATGTCTATCTATATTATCATGCTCGAGAGTTTGTTGGGCTTAAGGAATTATTGTTTATATAACTTTCTACCTTACCGTACTCTCATTGTCTTAAATTTTAGGTCAAATTCGATATTGTATGCGTTTATTAAAGGAAATGATGATTTTATTAAATGAAAAATAATATCTCAAATCAAATATCTTTGTAGTAATATGGGGATTAATCCGTATTTTATACATTTTTGCATCATTTTTTAAGTCACCATTATTTTGGTTGATAAAATGATAAAATCATCTATCAATGTCCGGGTGTAATTGTTTTCAATAATCTACATATTTTCGGGAAGTTTGCCCAATAAGAACTCCCTAATTCAATTGTTTAAAGTATGAAGCGATATTTTTAACACAAAGGCTTCCTAAAGTTACACAAACTTTCAAATTAATTTCATGCGCTTATTGCAATAAATGTTATTTTATCCAGCAATCTATCATCCTTTTTCAAATTTTCTATATTTAAGCCTTTTAATTCCAGTAAATACTCACTCAGAAATAGAAATAAATTTTCTGTCCAAAATTGTGAGCTAGCAGGAAGTGAACGTACAAGCATCAACCGTTCAGTCATCAAGTATCCATCGTTCGGTCGTGTTTTTTGTTTGCCTCACTCTATTATACGCTTGATTTATCCTGGAATCGGGTTTCGTGATCCTTTCGAAGCTGCTGGGGATAAGACTGCGGGAAGATTCAATCGCAGCTTGTTTGTGATAACGTACAAAGCGAAACTCAAGAAATCACTCGCCCTCCGGCCTCCGCCAAACATTAGTAGTATCCTGGGACAAATTTTCGGACGATGCCTTTTAAAGCTTTTTTGTCACTTCCCCGGCAGGATCGGTCGGTCGGGATTGCAAGCAGAGAGCCGAACCGAACCGAAAAAAGGGTTGCCATTTACATGCGAAAGCCATTTGCCACAGAAAGCGGTCGTCTATCATGGAAGCATCGCCGGTGCTGCCGTCTGTCGACGGCTAGAGCGCCTGGAGTGCCTGAGCGGCTGGGAGACTACATCTGGGAGAGTGGTCTAAACTGAAATTGAAATGTTTCTTTTGTGCCGGGACACAGTAGTAAACATAAATTGCAAGAAATAAGGCAAGCAAAGCGTTTGGGATTCGGCCGATAAGACCGGATTTTGTGTGTTTAGTAGTTTCTTTTGTCGTCTACAACACTAAGCCTTAGACTTCGTATAAACAAAAGCTCACAGCAGCTGTCAGAGCAGATTCTTCGCTGGTAGGGCGTATTAGGAAAGCGAAAGTTTTCGCCAAACGGTCCAAAAGCAATACGTTACGAGGTTTCCGCGGGCAAACCTCTCCATTGCGTACACCGTCGTCCGTACGTTTCTTCGGTGATTACGAGCATTGCAATTTTTCACACGTCTTGTCCTTTTGTCGATGATCGGGGAGGTTTTTTTTCGTTTGTTTGTTCTTTGTTTATGGTTTAGCAATTCGTGTTCTACTTGAACACCTCCCGCGCAAAGCCACCCGGGCTCGACCGTCGAGGCGGAAGAGAAGATTTACGATCGAGAAAAGGGCTTCTTCGACGAGCGCGGGCGCGCTTGTGACGGGCACTGTTCTGCTATGACTCCGCAGCATAGCTCCACTGATAACGAAGTGTGAGAGAGTACGGCGAAAAAAAAGTGGGTTGTTAGCCTGAACTTCCTGTTGTTATGCTTCGCATTCGCATAAGCCACCCGACAGACCATTTCCGACCGATCTTATCTTGGCGAGTAGTTTGCTTGCTGTGCTCCGCCATGTGCCTATGAGAATCGTTGGTCGTTGCAAAAAAAAAACAAAGTCGGCCCACGCCTTTTGCCCGTTCAGAATGCCGACTCGGCCGTTTCCCGTCCGGGTTCCGAGTTCAATTCAAGAAAATGCAAGACGTTGGTCGTTGATTTCGCACCGGAAAAGTGCAAAGTTACTCTCGAAAGCATGTGTCGCCCGGCGAATTTGTCCACACACACAGACACACGTGTCGTGAACACAATATCTGTGCCTTTTTTAATACATTCTAGGTGTTCATTATGATAATGAGCACATCGTTTTCGAAGGTGATGCTATTTTTAATGACTTTCCTAGATCATCAACCGGCGCCACTAGAAATAGGATGTCACCGTAATATAGCAAAAGGCTGCAATTCATCACCGAGCGTAAGAAATCATGTTCAAGCATGACATATTTTCTGCTTCTGCTTGGTGCGCGCACCAAGCTTATCGCACTTCTCCGGTGCTGCGATACTCATTATCGAACGAGTGCGAAAATAAACAGAATAGCAAGCCGGGGTTGGTGGAATTTTTCAAGATAATGGTTGGCGCATGGAAACCGCGCACGGGATAAGATAAGATAAGTCCCCGGCCGGAACGATCGCTTCTTCGAGGAAGGCAACTCTGGTCGAATGCCTTACTTGCTGCAACAATTTATTTCTTAAAAAGTTACCTTCTTTGTAAAAGGATTATTATGTAAGTCTTTGTTCTACATTTTTTACATACATATTCAATACTTAAAAATTGAAAAGAACTGATGTTTCCGTTGATGTCGATATAAAAAAACTTAGCTGTAATAACTGGATTTTAAAATTTGAAAATAAGAAACTACCTATACAATCACTTATGCGTAAATACATGAACATTGTTTAAGATTGTTTGAACTGACAGTTTCAAACAAGCAGACCCACATTTTTTGTCTTGAATTATAATATCAAAGCAATAAAAGTATGGTTAAAGCCATACAATCACCAAATTTTAAATATGCATACTGTCCGCGGGATCGTACACGTGTAAAGATGTAAAAATCTGAATTCGTTATTCCCAACCGATTCAATATGGTTTCTTTTAGAAAATCCCTCCACCAGTTGCCGTGCGATGGTGTGTGTATAAATTTACACGAACGACCAGCCACTTTTCGTCGAATACATTACAATAATTACAAACTTTTCCGCCAGGACGACCCTCCGGGCGCCGGAAATGGCCCTGTGCGCGGGGCCCAGGGAGAGAAACCCTTTTCGCCTGCCTTCTCATCACTGATTCGATTTAACTTAACTGTGCTTTTTCATCCCCCTCCCAGCGCGTAGCTGTGTGTGTGTGTGCCGGGAATGCTTAACGTGCTTTAATATGCCCGACGCTAACTACCGCGAGACGCTACGGACTCGTTGCGTTTGCCGTAGCTGTTTTGGCTGGATTGGTTTGAAATCCTGGCTGAGGGCTAAACCACACCCTTTTTAGACTGTACAGAAAAAAAAAACACTCCGGCGAAACTGGATTTAAAAATATGCTAAGCAGGGAGCGGTTTCCATCGGTGTGACGATCGACGAAAGGTCCGTCCCGCGGTCGAAGGATGGCCCGGCACGCGTGTAATGAATGGTACATCCCTCCTCTCGACTTGCGTAAAGCGATTACCGGGAGAGCGTTATTTTCGGGTTGTTCTGGTTCCGGGAAGGTCACCGCTGTATTGTCTGGTTTTTTCTTTTATTTTTTTAGGATACTTGTCTATGCTCTCGGAAAGTCTACACGAAACAAAGTAAAAGAAACACAGTAACCGACAATACACACCCATCGACGCCTGGTTTGGCATATCAATGGATAATCCAGAACGGGAGATGAAGGACAACATAAACGAACAGCCCGGGCGTGATACGGCCCTGTGACCTAACACGAGCGTGCAAACGAAAGAAGGAAGGACCGGGACGGGAGCGCATATGTGCGTAGCATATGCGAACATGATTCCGTGCAATGGGACACTTTTGTTCTCCCACTTACGGTGCCATTGTCGCGGCATTAATCGTATGCGGGCGACATTCCGGGCGGATCGGGAGGATGGGATGCGCGGGAATGTCTTCACTCCACAGCACCGTGTGACACGAAGCGAGGGTCTAAGCGTCGGGAAAGGGCATTCCTTTTCGCATTCTCCGCCCGCCGAAGGGAACTCCTTAAGGCGGGCGGGGAAATTAGTTTGTTTAAGGCGAGGACGACGACGACGCGTTCGATAGTTATTTACGCTCAGCTCAACCGCACTCAGAAGCATCTCAGGCTTGGAAATCCGCACCAACACGTATGCCGTAATGGAGACGGAGAAAATCCCTTTCTCATGGGTGGATTTGCCTGCCTGCTGCGGTACAACATTCCTCCGTAACGTTCGTCCCGATGCGGTTCCGATGAATATTGATGGGACACTCTGGAGAGTGAAGCTTGTCAGTGCGTTCCTGTGCGGAACGCGTCACCGGTTCGTGCAGCGAGGAATTAAAGCAGAGCAAACACGACGATCCACACACCCCCTTGCGGACACTTTGACTACGACGGAACGGTTCATTGAACCGAAAGCACCAAGTACCCTCTCTAGGGCCATAAAAAGGTGTTTTTTGTTGGTGTTGTTTAGATTGAGCATCACCGCCGAAACTGACGGAATGTTCCCACCGAAGCTGGCTGATGCGAAGGAGAGAGTGGAGTGGGTTTTGTTGTGGCGACATGCGTCTCGTTTCGTTGAGCAACGGTACACGGCGGCATACATTCTGCATGATCCCGGATGGCCATTTTGCCGAGCCTGATTCGATTTGTGCGTTCTGCCGTTCTTGCATAAATTATCATAAACAGAGTCACCGGGTTGCGTCCTTCGTGTCGGCCCGTTTTCGGGTCGATTTGTTGCTGGTTTGGAAGAGAGAGAGAGGAAGAAAAATGCGAAAGCCAATAAAATGTGTCTGCTCATCGATTTTCGCAAACACACACCACACGTGTGCCCTTTGACTGAGTCCTGGAACAGCGAAGGATGCCGTCTTTGCTGCCGGTCTCTTTCCGGTCTTCGATCGGTTGTTTGCACAGATAAGATGCTCCTCCCGAGTTTCCTCGGAGCTGGTTCTGGCCACCATCTGGCAACCAGAAGCCCTTCGTCGTGCCGGCCAAAGTATTTTTAGTGTAGCACGTTTGCCCAACTGCGTCCTATGACACACGATGACTCTGACACGGAACATTCGGAACGGAGCTCGTGTCGTTTATCAGTTTTTGCATTGTGAAAAAAAAACATTTAAAAAAGCAAACAAACAAAGGCAGTGTTGCAGCTGCAACCAAAGCGGTGATCGGTGGCGGGAAGAACGGCTGGGGCTTGGTGTAGTGACGTAAAGCGTGCGCTAAATTTGCACAACGCCCGGACACCTCCGGGAAGACGGGCGATGAGAACCGAGGCCCGCGGCAGTGGATGTGTGACAAGCGGGCAGCAATAATTGATTGCCTACTGCCTAACGAACCGCGGGCCACACCAGTACGTCAATTGGCGTTGGCTAATGTACTAATATTTACATACCGCGGGCCCGTGGCACGAAACGGTCATTATAAGGTGTTGGGTAAAGCAGTGCCCGAACTGTTAGTTTGGACCATTTTTGTCTGTTTTGAGTTTAAAGCAGTTTTGCGTTTAATTCTGAGGTATGAAACATCCCTTTATGGAAAATGGAATGCATCTTCGAGCCACTCCTAAGGCTCAATACTCATAACTGGATGGAATGAGTTCTGAAGAGCTATTTATCCATAAGATCCTAGAATGATGCTCATCAAAAGTTGATCATCTTAAACATGAAGAAATGCATTTAATATATTAAATTCCAAAGTCGAGATCACTGAACCATTATTCTACACGATGAAACATGTCAATTACTGCTGTTATGTTTTATAGAGGCATTATGTCCATTGTTGACTTACCTAGGAAGAGTTGACAATACTGAATGAAGGTTGCAACTTGCCTTTGGCTATGGTTTTTTGAGATAAAGTGTTTTTTAAATTTCTAATCGGTTTCCTACTGTTTGAAATTTTGTTTTATTCTCACTTTTATATTATATATTAATTTCAAAAGTCTATATTCGATTTTGCACAATAATATAATCTTAGTTGATCTAATGTTCTTATCCCAGAACAATCAACACTTCGAGACTCTACATGGTTTAGAGTAAAATCTTGGATAATTGATGTTTTTCATTACAAAGCATATTTTAGATAGATTTCTAGGCCAACTAGTGAAGCAAAAAAAAATATAAAAAATACCACAAACAGGAAAACTTTACCCGTACACAGTAACATATGCAATGAGCTAACCAGATGAACGAGATGAACATCGGATAAGAACAGAATGTATCGCGCTAAAGGGTACCAAACTTCTGCCACTAAATCAACCTCCAGGCTGTTGCGTTGGAACGCCCTAACCGGGAAGCAAATTTATTGTGATAACAAATTCTAATTCACACCCCCGCGCACACGAAACTTTGGAGAGACTTAACCACACCAGTTTATCAAACGGTTCCAACAGAAACAGGTTGCTTATTGGATGCTCGGCTCGGCCTCTATCGCTCTTTGAACATTCTCACCTGCCTTTCTTGCTAATTAATCAAACGGAACGCACCGGGGGGAGGAAATGGTAACAGAAAATATGGACGGACTACCCACCCACCCAACTCATGTGCAGGAATGGAGTTGTCGTTCATTAATTTCCCTTTCGTAAACGTCACAATCGGCTGGGACCGGTGCTAATCGCTACTAACGCTACTTCCATAGTGGAATGAGCCCGTGAGTAGGTCACATTTGAATCGTAGATTCGAATCGACGCCCTTCTGTGAGGGACAAAACAGCAAAGCCGCAGCCCGATGGGGCCGTTCGTCTATTGATAAAAGGAATGTATGTTCCGATCGGTAGATTAGCGGGCTAATACATTCGGCTTCTTATGGGATTGTTTTATGGTGGATTTATATTTAGGTCCCCGAGTCCGGCCCCGAAAGAAGGGGTCAAAGGTGAACGGAAGGTTAATGGTCGGTCACCAGGCAGGATTATAATTTGTACGTCATTCGCGCAAACAACAATACCCTGCCACACAAGAGCAGCTCTTAACAACCCCTTCGTAAAACGACCACAAACAAACCCAAAAATGGGATGGGTCCCTCACTTCCCGTGCATTACACTTCCCAGAAACACTCAAATATGGATTGCGTACGATCCTTCGATTTATTGTAAACACCCTTATTTATGTGAAGCACGCGGGCGGGCCCGTCTGCCGCGGGCTCAACTTTCAATAGCAACGCTGCTCAACAACGCGATCGTAAACATTTGCTTCCAGAGCTGTGTTGTTCCCCCTTTTTTGCCTGAGACGTTGATCACTTCCGGTTCCAAGTTTTCTGGTCCATCTGTTCTTCCCGGTTCATCCCATTGCACGAGAAGTACGAGAACGGAATCGAGAAGTTCTGTGCTCGCCAGCATAGCATTACAAACGATTCCCGTCGCAAATTCGTCGTGTGCGTGTTTGACCCAATTCCGGTCGTATCCTGATCGTATAAACACAGCACAAAAAAAACTCCCGTATAAACCCCCGTGGGACATCGCGCTCGGCAAAGAAGTGGTAAAACTTTTGATTCCCTTTTATGATGGGATGCGCGATTTTATCGCTTTCGATTTCGAATGGCCCGCGGCAACAACGCGGGTGTATCCTTTTTCGACTTTTCGGTCGCCTGTGTAAGTTGGTGTAACTTAATCGGACGCTCGGAGGCATGTGGTTTTTCGCGGCTGTTTTCTTGTTTGCTGCCTTTACGCGCCTTTACGCGTTGGTGGCATCCTTTTTATGGGACCGACTCGAACGTACTCGTATCGTGGTGCCCGGGAGGCAAGCGCGTGTGGACGTGCGCTCCCGAAACGCGTTATCCCTTTCCCGGGCGTAACTTTGCGGATAACAGGATGGTCTTGGCCAATAAACCTGATTATCTCGCGCTTTTTCTCTTCGCATTAGGGCCTCAGTTTTCCTTCGGGAACTTGCTGTGGAGAGGAGCCGCATCCTATTATGTCCTAACTAAGGCACGCGCTGGCGCATATATTTCTGCAACTTCCGTTTTGGTCCAGTCGATTGAACAAAAGTTTTGGGACGCATTTTTGCGCAACTTCTTCTTCTTCTGTCCCGTTGACCATTCTGACACTCAATTGCGCGACGTTATTGGAAGAAGGGGACTAAACCATCACCATCATCGTTGACGTCGTTGTTTTTGCCAACACGGATGGGCACCCGCGGAGGCGGAGAGCTGTGCGTGTGAGCTCAGCCAACCTTGGCCTCGTCCTTAGCCGCTTTCTACACGACAGCGAGACAAACATGGCTTGGGACAGGGAAAAGAAAAGACACGCATAAATTCGTACTGTCTGCGCTCTCGCCTCACTGGATGGCCATATGGTGTGGAGGTGGTTGCGATTCGTTTAGCATTTCATCTGTTTGTCTTGTCCCTCGCGTGTGCCGTTTTGCAGTCCGGGGGGATGATATCATCATCAGCCACCCGCCCCCACCACCGACCAGGCAAATATGTCTTCATCTCCATTCGGTCGGAAATTGGAGAAAATATGATGAGATAATAAGCAGCG
>KZ067707.1:133715-149070 GCA_002091845.1 Anopheles cracens | reverse complement strand
CGTACATCCGAACCCGTCCGGGTTCCGAGTTCAATTCAAGAAGATGCAAGACGTTGGTCGTTGATTTCGCACCGGAAAAGTGCAAAGTTACTCTCGAAAGCATGTGTCGCCCGGCGAATTTGTCCACACACACAGACACACGTGTCGTGAACACAATATCTGTGCCTTTTTTAATACATTCTAGGTGTTCATTATGATAATGAGCACATCGTTTTCGAAGGTGATGCTATTTTTAATGACTTTCCTAGATCATCAACCGGCGCCACTAGAAATAGGATGTCACCGTAATATAGCAAAAGGCTGCAATTCATCACCGAGCGTAAGAAATCATGTTCAAGCATGACATATTTTCTGCTTCTGCTTGGTGCGCGCACCAAGCTTATCGCACTTCTCCGGTGCTGCGATACTCATTATCGAACGAGTGCGAAAATAAACAGAATAGCAAGCCGGGGTTGGTGGAATTTTTCAAGATAATGGTTGGCGCATGGAAACCGCGCACGGGATAAGATAAGATAAGTCCCCGGCCGGAACGATCGCTTCTTCGAGGAAGGCAACTCTGGTCGAATGCCATCCCTTGAGGGAGGTGGTTTTTTGTCATTGTTGTTATAAATAATACCATTATAGCTTCCGACAACGAATGGCCTTCGGATGGAGAAATCGGACGCTGCTGTGTGCACACGGTAGCAATTGTGTGGACAAGATTGACACGCTTCGATAGCATGGGAACATGAACAGCACGCGAGGTGTAATGATCCACCGTCGGAGGTGTCCGTCAGGCAGATCTTCCGGTGGAGATATTTGTCTGAAGTCACGCCGTGTTACGTCAGATTTATTGTTGGGTTTTTGTCGCCTATACCGGCTCGTCGATCTTGATTTGAATAGCAAACACAGCGAAAAGAGCACACACCACCACCCCGTGTGCGGTGTGTGGTGAAGTGTTTGCAAAAAGGTTTTGAGTGACGCGAGACGTGAAAGTATTGCGGTAGAAAATACAAATGACGAGCTTTCTCATTCCGACCATGTTGGTCCTTTGATGGAAAGAAAATTAATATGACACACGATGCGGCGCAGCCAGGTGTTGCGATGCATTTACATTTGCCTCATCTTACCCGCCCAGCTCCGATCGGTAAGAAGCGATTTTCGATGCGAGTCATTCATGTGTCTGTGTGTGGCGGACACCTATTGAATATCGCTTACCAACCAACCGTTGGCCAACCTTAAGCTCTCTCCCATGCTGTACTGTGCATATGGATGCGTTTCGATTGCATTGAAAGTAACGCTTCACTAGTGCGGCCGATGAAGAAGAAGGTGAATTACAAACACCTCGCTCGTATATGTGCTCGACCACATTGCAGCATGGTGAGCCACGGAAGATAACGAAACCGAAAACGGCTATCAGGTGGCGCGATGATGGTGTTCGGTTCTATGTATGTGTTGCTACCTGGCTTGCTTTCCGGGGTCCCTTTCGGTTCATTGCCCTTTCGGGGTGTGCACCCAAGTGTGCACCGAAAACGGGAACATGATCATCATGGTTTATCGTTAGCTAACAAGCACAAGGAATGCTCCCAGCGCCAGCAGTTTGGAATGGATGGATGGAAACTACCCAGCAGCGTAATCTGCAACCTGTCGCGCAGGGCAATTTCGTGCAGGTGGCATAGGTCCCGTCCGTGTTGTGCTAATGGATGAGCGAAAATTAAAAACAAAACACGTCGGTCGTTTGATGTGTCCGGTTTGGTTGCTGTGGGGAGGTTAGAGCGTTGTTCGATAGGTATTTAAAGTCTTATGAATGTTTTCAGACCATTTTCAGTGCAAGAAGTCGATCGGAATGTTTAAAAGATGCTTGTAACCTAAACATTTATTGGGACGTTGAGGTTTTCTAGTTTTTTTTTGTTGAAAATTTACAATATTTCTAGTCTAGCAACACATTTGACATGCTGTATTGGAATGAAGTATTCGTTTTTATTAAATATTTAATCTTGTTGCTAATAATTTCTGTATCTCCAAATTCATGGCATTACTTACTTGCTGCAACAATTTATTTCTTAAAAAGTTACCTTCTTTGTAAAAGGATTATTATGTAAGTCTTTGTTCTACATTTTCTACATACATATTCAATACTTAAAAATTGAAAAGAACTGATATTTCCATTGATGCCGATATAAAAAAAAAAACTTAGCAGTAATAACTGGATTTTAAAATTTGAAAATAAGAAACTACCTATACAATCACTTATGCGTAAATACATGAACATTGTTTAAGATTGTTTGAACTGACAGTTTCAAACAAGCAGACCCACATTTTTTGTCTTGAATTATAATATCAAAGCAATAAAAGTATGGTTAAAGCCATACAATCACCAAATTTTAAATATGCATACTGTCCGCGGGATCGTACACGTGTAAAGATGTAAAAATCTGAATTCGTTATTCCCAACCGATTCAATATGGTTTCTTTTAGAAAATTCCTCCACCAGTTGCCGTGCGATGGTGTGTGTATAAATTTACACGAACGACCAGCCACTTTTCGTCGAATACATTACAATAATTACAAACTTTTCCGCCAGGACGACCCTCCGGGCGCCGGAAATGGCCCTGTGCGCGGGGCCCAGGGAGAGAAACCCTTTTCGCCTGCCTTCTCATCACTGATTCGATTTAACTTAACTGTGCTTTTTCATCCCCCTCCCAGCGCGTAGCTGTGTGTGTGTGTGCCGGGAATGCTTAACGTGCTTTAATATGCCCGACGCTAACTACCGCGAGACGCTACGGACTCGTTGCGTTTGCCGTAGCTGTTTTGGCTGGATTGGTTTGAAATCCTGGCTGAGGGCTAAACCACACCCTTTTTAGACTGTACAGAAAAAAAAAACACTCCGGCGAAACTGGATTTAAAAATATGCTAAGCAGGGAGCGGTTTCCATCGGTGTGACGATCGACGAAAGGTCCGTCCCGCGGTCGAAGGATGGCCCGGCACGCGTGTAATGAATGGTACATCCCTCCTCTCGACTTGCGTAAAGCGATTACCGGGAGAGCGTTATTTTCGGGTTGTTCTGGTTCCGGGAAGGTCACCGCTGTATTGTCTGGTTTTTTCTTTTATTTTTTTAGGATACTTGTCTATGCTCTCGGAAAGTCTGCAACGAAACAAAGTAAAAGAAACCCAGTAACCGACAATACACACCCATTGACGCCTGGTTTGGCATATCAATGGATAATCCAGAACGGGAGATGAAGGACAACATAAACGAACAGCCCGGGCGTGATACGGCCCTGTGACCTAACACGAGCGTGCAAACGAAAGAAGGAAGGACCGGGACGGGAGCGCATATGTGCGTAGCATATGCGAACATGATTCCGTGCAATGGGACACTTTTGTTCTCCCACTTACGGTGCCATTGTCGCGGCATTAATCGTATGCGGGCGACATTCCGGGCGGATCGGGAGGATGGGATGCGCGGGAATGTCTTCACTCCACAGCACCGTGTGACACGAAGCGAGGGTCTAAGCGTCGGGAAAGGGCATTCCTTTTCGCATTCTCCGCCCGCCGAAGGGAACTCCTTAAGGCGGGCGGGGAAATTAGTTTGTTTAAGGCGAGGACGACGACGACGCGTTCGATAGTTATTTACGCTCAGCTCAACCGCACTCAGAAGCATCTCAGGCTTGGAAATCCGCACCAACACGTATGCCGTAATGGAGACGGAGAAAATCCCTTTCTCATGGGTGGATTTGCCTGCCTGCTGCGGTACAACATTCCTCCGTAACGTTCGTCCCGATGCGGTTCCGATGAATATTGATGGGAAACTCTGGAGAGTGAAGCTTGTCAGTGCGTTCCTGTGCGGAACGCGTCACCGGTTCGTGCAGCGAGGAATTAAAGCAGAGCAAACACGACGATCCACACACCCCCTTGCGGACACTTTGACTACGACGGAACGGTTCATTGAACCGAAAGCACCAAGTACCCTCTCTAGGGCCATAAAAAGGTGTTTTTTGTTGGTGTTGTTTAGATTGAGCATCACCGCCGAAACTGACGGAATGTTCCCACCGAAGCTGGCTGATGCGAAGGAGAGAGTGGAGTGGGTTTTGTTGTGGCGACATGCGTCTCGTTTCGTTGAGCAACGGTACACGGCGGCATACATTCTGCATGATCCCGGATGGCCATTTTGCCGAGCCTGATTCGATTTGTGCGTTCTGCCGTTCTTGCATAAATTATCATAAACAGAGTCACCGGGTTGCGTCCTTCGTGTCGGCCCGTTTTCGGGTCGATTTGTTGCTGGTTTGGAAGAGAGAGAGAGGAAGAAAAATGCGAAAGCCAATAAAATGTGTCTGCTCATCGATTTTCGCAAACACACACCACACGTGTGCCCTTTGACTGAGTCCTGGAACAGCGAAGGATGCCGTCTTTGCTGCCGGTCTCTTTCCGGTCTTCGATCGGTTGTTTGCACAGATAAGATGCTCCTCCCGAGTTTCCTCGGAGCTGGTTCTGGCCACCATCTGGCAACCAGAAGCCCTTCGTCGTGCCGGCCAAAGTATTTTTAGTGTAGCACGTTTGCCCAACTGCGTCCTATGACACACGATGACTCTGACACGGAACATTCGGAACGGAGCTCGTGTCGTTTATCAGTTTTTGCATTGTGAAAAAAAACATTAAAAAAAAGCAAACAAACAAAGGCAGTGTTGCAGCTGCAACCAAAGCGGTGATCGGTGGCGGGAAGAACGGCTGGGGCTTGGTGTAGTGACGTAAAGCGTGCGCTAAATTTGCACAACGCCCGGACACCTCCGGGAAGACGGGCGATGAGAACCGAGGCCCGCGGCAGTGGATGTGTGACAAGCGGGCAGCAATAATTGATTGCCTACTGCCTAACGAACCGCGGGCCACACCAGTACGTCAATTGGCGTTGGCTAATGTACTAATATTTACATACCGCGGGCCCGTGGCACGAAACGGTCATTATAAGGTGTTGGGTAAAGCAGTGCCCGAACTGTTAGTTTGGACCATTTTTGTCTGTTTTGAGTTTAAAGCAGTTTTGCGTTTAATTCTGAGGTATGAAACATCCCTTTATGGAAAATGGAATGCATCTTCGAGCCACTCCTAAGGCTCAATACTCATAACTGGATGGAATGAGTTCTGAAGAGCTATTTATCCATAAGATCCTAGAATGATGCTCATCAAAAGTTGATCATCTTAAACATGAAGAAATGCATTTAATATATTAAATTCCAAAGTCGAGATCACTGAACCATTATTCTACACGATGAAACATGTCAATTACTGCTGTTATGTTTTATAGAGGCATTATGTCCATTGTTGACTTACCTAGGAAGAGTTGACAATACTGAATGAAGGTTGCAACTTGCCTTTGGCTATGGTTTTTTGAGATAAAGTGTTTTTTAAATTTCTAATCGGTTTCCTACTGTTTGAAATTTTGTTTTATTCTCACTTTTATATTATATACTAATTTCAAAAATCTATATTCGATTTTGCAGAATAATATAATCTTAGTTGATCTAATGTTCTTATCCCAGAACAATCAACACTTCGAGACTCTACATGGTTTAGAGTAAAATCTTGGATAATTGATGTTTTTCATTACAAAGCATATTTTAGATAGATTTCTAGGCCAACTAGTGAAGCAAAAAATATATAAAAAATACCACAAACAGGAAAACTTTACCCGTACACAGTAACATATGCAATGAGCTAACCAGATGAACGAGATGAACATCGGATAAGAACAGAATGTATCGCGCTAAAGGGTACCAAACTTCTGCCACTAAATCAACCTCCAGGCTGTTGCGTTGGAACGCCCTAACCGGGAAGCAAATTTATTGTGATAACAAATTCTAATTCACACCCCCGCGCACACGAAACTTTGGAGAGACTTAACCACACCAGTTTATCAAACGGTTCCAACAGAAACAGGTTGCTTATTGGATGCTCGGCTCGGCCTCTATCGCTCTTTGAACATTCTCACCTGCCTTTCTTGCTAATTAATCAAACGGAACGCACCGGGGGGAGGAAATGGTAACAGAAAATATGGACGGACTACCCACCCACCCAACTCATGTGCAGGAATGGAGTTGTCGTTCATTAATTTCCCTTTCGTAAACGTCACAATCGGCTGGGACCGGTGCTAATCGCTACTAACGCTACTTCCATAGTGGAATGAGCCCGTGAGTAGGTCACATTTGAATCGTAGATTCGAATCGACGCCCTTCTGTGTGGGGCAAAACAGCAAAGCCGCAGCCCGATGGGGCCGTTCGTCTATTGATAAAAGGAATGTATGTTCCGATCGGTAGATTAGCGGGCTAATACATTCGGCTTCTTATGGGATTGTTTTATGGTGGATTTATATTTAGGTCCCCGAGTCCGGCCCCGAAAGAAGGGGTCAAAGGTGAACGGAAGGTTAATGGTCGGTCACCAGGCAGGATTATAATTTGTACGTCATTCGCGCAAACAACAATACCCTGCCACACAAGAGCAGCTCTTAACAACCCCTTCGTAAAACGACCACAAACAAACCCAAAAATGGGATGGGTCCCTCACTTCCCGTGCATTACACTTCCCAGAAACACTCAAATATGGATTGCGTACGATCCTTCGATTTATTGTAAACACCCTTATTTATGTGAAGCACGCGGGCGGGCCCGTCTGCCGCGGGCTCAACTTTCAATAGCAACGCTGCTCAACAACGCGATCGTAAACATTTGCTTCCAGAGCTGTGTTGTTCCCCCTTTTTTGCCTGAGACGTTGATCACTTCCGGTTCCAAGTTTTCTGGTCCATCTGTTCTTCCCGGTTCATCCCATTGCACGAGAAGTACGAGAACGGAATCGAGAAGTTCTGTGCTCGCCAGCATAGCATTACAAACGATTCCCGTCGCAAATTCGTCGTGTGCGTGTTTGACCCAATTCCGGTCGTATCCTGATCGTATAAACACAGCACAAAAAAAACTCCCGTATAAACCCCCGTGGGACATCGCGCTCGGCAAAGAAGTGGTAAAACTTTTGACTCCCTTTTATGATGGGATGCGCGATTTTATCGCTTTCGATTTCGAATGGCCCGCGGCAACAACGCGGGTGTATCCTTTTTCGACTTTTCGGTCGCCTGTGTAAGTTGGTGTAACTTAATCGGACGCTCGGAGGCATGTGGTTTTTCGCGGCTGTTTTCTTGTTTGCTGCCTTTACGCGCCTTTACGCGTTGGTGGCATCCTTTTTATGGGACCGACTCGAACGTACTCGTATCGTGGTGCCCGGGAGGCAAGCGCGTGTGGACGTGCGCTCCCGAAACGCGTTATCCCTTTCCCGGGCGTAACTTTGCGGATAACAGGATGGTCTTGGCCAATAAACCTGATTATCTCGCGCTTTTTCTCTTCGCATTAGGGCCTCAGTTTTCCTTCGGGAACTTGCTGTGGAGAGGAGCCGCATCCTATTATGTCCTAACTAAGGCACGCGCTGGCGCATATATTTCTGCAACTTCCGTTTTGGTCCAGTCGATTGAACAAAAGTTTTGGGACGCATTTTTGCGCAACTTCTTCTTCTTCTGTCCCGTTGACCATTCTGACACTCAATTGCGCGACGTTATTGGAAGAAGGGGACTAAACCATCACCATCATCGTTGACGTCGTTGTTTTTGCCAACACGGATGGGCACCCGCGGAGGCGGAGAGCTGTGCGTGTGAGCTCAGCCAACCTTGGCCTCGTCCTTAGCCGCTTTCTACACGACAGCGAGACAAACATGGCTTGGGACAGGGGGAAAAAAAGACACGCATAAATTCGTACTGTCTGCGCTCTCGCCTCACTGGATGGCCATATGGTGTGGAGGTGGTTGCGATTCGTTTAGCATTTCATCTGTTTGTCTTGTCCCTCGCGTGTGCCGTTTTGCAGTCCGGGGGGATGATATCATCATCAGCCACCCGCCCCCACCACCGACCAGGCAAATATGTCTTCATCTCCATTCGGTCGGAAATTGGAGAAAATATGATGAGATAATAAGCAGCGGCGCGCAGTGGTTCGTTTTCGACGAGCGCACCAGCGTAGAACGTATCCATTTCCGCTTGTGTGGCTGGTTTTTTTTTCTCTCCTGTTCTGGGGATGGTTGTGTTCCTATTCTTCGCGTCTATTAAAGAGCATCATCATCTTGACCACGTCCACGTCTCAAGTGAGCTGGCGCACGACGGCGTTAGCGATGGTCATGGCGCTCTTTAGCTCACGTGACGTCACTCGCTCGTTTAGGTTAGGTTTTTGTTTTTATTTTTTTCTCTCATTTCTGAAATATTGTAGGTGGTTCCAGCTCGCCTTCATTCGATCATAATAACGATGGGATGGGAGGATAAGCTTGATCCGGATGTGAACGCGCAAAATCTTCGTTCCATTCCTCTGAAAATAGACCAAAAAACTCCGGGAAGCCGAACAACAACACGGCCTGTTCTGTGATGCGTGAATTTAGGCGATCTTTCGGGTGAAGTGGGAAACGACGACGACACCGCCAGCGGTAATATGATTTATCGCAGACGAGATCGCGTTTTGCGGGCCGCACCTCACGGGGAATTGCCGTGCTGATGCCATCCGATACGACGTGTGGGCCGCGGAGATATGGATTTTCATTTCTCACACTCGATCGAAGCGAGCTTTGACATTTGAGATGCCCGGACGGTGCTGCCGCAGACTGCTTCCGATATTGCACTCGGTGAAGCGGCACCGATCACTCGATCGTTGGGGCTTTGTATCGTATGGATGCGTGAACCCGTCTTCGATTTCTCTCGCCATAGTGACATAGACGTATATGTAGCAAGGCTTTTCTTTTCCAATGTTTTACATCAACATTTACGAACGCGTGCTGCTCTTTTGAGATTAATATTCAATTCAGTTCTATACACTGACGCGTATGATCCCCAAGTGATTGATTAGCTCTTTCTTTCGGTTTGAAATAGAACGCAAATCGTTTAACAACAATCGCACAATAATAAATATTTCAACTCCTTCCCTCACATGCAAGATTGCTCGTGACGATAGAAAAGAGCGTTGGTTACAGCTATTTGCTTATTTGTTTAATGTTCGCTTACTCCGTAACGAACGAACGAACGATCGATTTGTCTTCGTGTGTTGAGGGTACGTTGATTGACGGGATCGTCCCCTTTTTAAAGGAAGCCGCCTCTTTCCTTATCACATTCACTTGAATGCTCCGTCCAAACATGCTCCCTGGTGGAGGTGGAAGAACCGACGGCGACATGAATGGAAGACACTAATAAACGCGTCTATTGCGTTCTCAATTCTGCTGTCCGTCTTCCGGACGCTGATATCCGGTGTGGAGCAAGAACTCCTTCCGTTTCCATATGGTCCATAGTCGCACTGATCAAACAGCCTTTAGCAGCAAACACGGCTACAGACGTCCGTACGATCAGTTTGCCCTTCGTAGGTTTGGTATACACGCGATTTCACGTTGCATATGCTACTAGGAAGGATGTTAGCTTATGGAGCAACACTGGCGAAGGTATGTTAGATGGGGTCGGGAATCGACATTTAGTTTTGAATAAACAAACGAAACTAGCTCCCTCGTGTGTGTGTTACTGTTATTGCTGCTGCCCTGTATACTGTGGAGGCCCTTTCTGCCCTGTTCGCGTTTGCTGTGGCCCAAACGAGCAATCTTCTTTCGGAAGCTGTTTTGTTTGGCTATGCGAGACTAATTTCGTTACCTCAAACTGTTGCGATGGGTGGGATACGGAGAGATACGGAGTTAAACCGGAAATGATAAACAAACCTTGTGATGTACAAAACCGTGCGGTATCGGTTAGAGGACTACGGTGGAAGTTGTGTAATTTTCCCTTTATTTTTCTGCGATTGCAGAGTGTTTTTTTCGTTTTGTTTATGTCAAAATGGGTGTTTATACCTGCTTGAAACGCGCGAGCTGAAGCTTTTCGTAATCGTAATTTATTAATTTGCTTCAAATTGAATCGTAACAATAATTCTCTACAAGATACATAATAATTCTGCCGTGGAATAAAAAACGCCCGTTTTTTAATAAGATTCATTCCTAATGCATATTTCATTCGAAATTCGTTTGTAGACTAATTTTTATAATCGGATAATCTGCTCGGACAGTCATTCAGCTACTTGACCCGTTCCCAAGCTGATGGACCTACAAATGGTCGATTATAGTCGATGCTCTATTTTTTGCACACTTTATTAGATGGAATTCCGTTGCAAATCTAAACGAAGTGGCCGTGCCGGGCCGTGTCTCATCCAACTTAATATATAGAATCAAGATTCCCACCGTTTTGTGCTGGGTCGGACAAAAGAATTTGTCGGGAAATCCTGCTGCCCGCTTACTCAGTCGTCTGTTTCATTGTAACAAAGAAACGAAAAGCATCGTTCTTCGTCTGTGAGGTATGTCAGCGCTTTTTGTTGTTGTATGTATATGTTGCAAAATCGCCACTCAAATTAGCCCCAGCTCGAGGGAGGACAGTAATTCATGCAATTAATATGTAATTTTATCACACTTCGTCTTTTTCCCTACTACCGGGTGAGACGATGCAAACACATTTCGCTTTCACTCAACCCGCGCACACGGCTAAGATCACTTGGCAACAGTGCGTATTTCTTTATTTAAAATGTCACCATTCGCGTGCGGTGCAAGAAAAAAAGAGGAAACACCGTGCAAGATGATCTTTCCGCCCGGCGCAAGAGGTGCGAAAAAGGGGTTGATCGTTTAGTAGGTTGAGAAAATTCGCATCCAACGAGCGGAGAAGATATCGTCGTCTTCCGGCAGTTACCATGGTCGAGGGAACGCATCGAATCGTCACAAATAGAACGTGTGCGCTCTCAGCACAAATTATTAGCTGCGTCATATGAGCGTAAACGCCCTGTCTTGTTGGCGCTCGATACCAGCTCGAGCCGATACACGGATGCGCGATCAGCACGGAGAAAAGCATAATTGCCAATGCGAGACGCGAAGAATGTATGTAGAAACCGCATACCCGTGTCATTCTCGTGTCTGCTCGTCGGAAATATGGCTTACAAGCAGAGGGACAACAACGGAAAAAACCCACCCTACCCACTAATGACAACTCGTTCCCCAGACGGATTGATAGGTGTATTTTTGTGGTGACTATTTTTAGGACCTTGACAGAGCACAGCGAGATGCGCCCTGTATCGCGCCCCAGTCTTCGTTTCGCCGTCTGTGTGTGTTTTTCTTCGTATTTCCTGAAGGGCATCTCGCAGAAAGAACGATCTTGGCATCCGATCCGATCGAGCAGAGAAGATCGCTCCTCTAGGGCAAGGCCAACTGTGGTGCCGGGAACAAGGTGAAGCCGCGGCCGTTCCATTTATCGAGAACGCAGGTGACGTTGGCCGGGTGTGTGTGGTTAATGATTAAGAAGAATAATGCGATAAAACATGCTCAACGCAGGGGTATGACGATGCAAAACGCGATTCATTCGCCCTTTCGAGGCAGTAGTGACTCATCAGAGTTTGATGTGATAGCGCCTATTGCGCGATTGATGCTTCCAGCGTTTTTTTTCATCGGTAGGGACTGTAATAAAGAGCCACGTAATGGAACAACGTGTAGGCAGACGGACGCGATGGATGACGCGATTAAGCACGGTTCGTAAAAGGGAGCCGCATTGTACGTCACCATTGTTCACACCATGCTGCAACATTGACGTCGTGAAGGTGGCTTCTGTCGGTGGTGCTAATTTAGCCACTGTCGGGCTAGACAACGATCGCAGCAACGATCGCTAAACGACACTAAGCAAACGTGCTCGCGCGATACGATACGTCTGGAAGCGGGGGAACCAAATTTCCCATGCGTATCTTGTTTCGACAGACATGGCGATCTTGGGTCGCGTCTTTTTGTTACTTTTTTTTTTGGAGATCGCCTCCATCTGGAGTGTTCTTGGTGTCGTGTTTAATTGATTTCACATGATGTTGTTTGCATTTGTCATTCTCGCCGGGCGCTGGTGTGCCCTGGATATTATTATCGTGTTTGTGCCATTCGAGGAGCGACAGTAGGTGAAGGTTTGGAGGAGACAATTGCGAGCGTTTGTTTTTGCAACATATTATGTCTTAATTTGCGTTGAGTGTTTCTTCGTTATGGGTTGATCGTGGCAATATCCTCGCTGGTGACAATTATGAGATATTAATTGTGTTGACATGTCTTTTACAGTGGCATGGGAAGTCTGTTCAAGTTTTAAACAATGGTTGTTTAGTTGAAAAACATGCCCAACATGTTTGTTAACTTTTCATGTCTTGGAATGCTCAGAAATACTTATGGCCTAAATATACCCACGACACTTTATGTTCTTTTTTATTTATATGAAACGTGAACAGTCTTTGCAGAGCTGGATTGTTGAAGCAAGTAGATCAAGGGAGAAGATTTTAGTAAAGGCAAAGAAATTCTCACATCAAAAACCTCCAATTGCTATCATTCCACAGTCTAGGTATACCTATAGAGAAGAATCAGTGAAGGTCAGTGTCATTTTAGAATACGTCTCGGTTGATATCGCTTTTGAGAAGAAATTGCTTTATGTCTAATTCTTACATAAATCTATCCTGGGATCATGTTGAATTCCTAAGCCAAAAACCTTCCTTCCGATTATCCTATTTAAAAAATACCCAAAAGTTCTCCTTTATATCTAAAAGATAGCGTAAACTGTGTTACAAATTGTGTAATTTTTATTTTGAAATATCTTGTCGATATGCTTGAAGTGCAAGACTTTGTATAGCGTTTGATCAATGCGGCAGTTTCAGTAGAATGCAACAAAATTGATCGATAAACTATCGAAGAACATGCAGATAAACTTCGAAAGTATTCCGAATTAGTTTCTCCAAGTCCAAGTCCCTCATTTTTTAGGTATCTAATCCGCGAATTTAAATAGACCCTGATAATCTGGTCCTTTACTTGAAAAGATATACTGACACCTGAATAAGATTATGCTACTTAAGATACCTACGATAACTCTACATCCAAAGAAAGGCGAACATTGACCAGACTAATGTTACAATTTATTTTTAGAATTATATCTTCGATTGCCCATGTCTTATCTTCATATCATATCTGCAATGCTTGCAGTAAGAATGCGTCATTGCATGCGGTAAAGTACGCATCTTATATAATTCTACATGTTTTGGAAAGTGAAAAATTTCGTTCCCAGTACACTACACCTTCCTGTAGACGTTGCCAACCAAAGTTCGAAAGGGTACCAAACAAAAGACAACCTAACTTTGGGTAAGCTATAATCCCCTTCACGAACATTCTTTTCACCCCCAATCGACCCCAATCTCAACTCGTCCCGAAGCTGAAGCAGGGCAGGGCACAAATCACTTAAATCTGCGCACAAAATCTTTGCCAAACCGCTCCCGAAAAGTGTCACCTTTTGCTGCGGATTGAAACAGCTATCTTACCACCGTTCTGTTTATTCATCGCTCAAGCAAGCGAGAACTCGCGGGGAATATCTTGTCTCCCGGATGGTGCTAGAATGACAACGACCGATCATATATTTGCCCAACCTTTGCGCGCACTACCACATCACGTCACTCTCCTGCTCGTCTGGTGCCACCGGTTCTGTGCCACCGCAGACGATCGCGATCGTGGGGGTGATGAACCTCTCCGCGCGGTTCGTCGACGGAATGTCTTGCAGCGTAATCTCCACCATCCTGGGGATCGGGGATGGGAGCGGCGCAAAAAAGAACGTTTCGCGTATGCAAATATGCACCGATCGGCTATTTATTAGCGAGCACACAGGTTTCGTTTGCTCATTCGCTCCACGTACGTGTGCAGCACTTCGCCACCGCACGTAGGGCCCGCCGGATCACGGGCAGCTGGCCTGTGTGTACGTTGCTGCTAATCAGAAGCGTAGCATGCGGCCGCAACGCCGATCGTCATACGGCGCGCTCCAATGAACAGCGCTTCACTGGACGCAATAGGAGAACGGCGACATCCGTGCGATGCATTTTGTGCCAGGCAGCCAGTCCCATTATGCGCACGGCTATTTCTGTCCCGTCCAGTGTGCCCGGAAGGATGGCGGCAAGTGTGCGAGGTGGGGGAAAAAAATGTTTGCGTTAATTTATGATGCCACCCCGCGACGGTGGAGAGGTCATTTCCTTCACTTTCGAGTTCAACGGTTTGTGAATGTGCGCAAGAAGCGGAATTGTTGGAGGTGATGGGTTTTTTTTTATTTCGGTCTGCCTTTAATTTAGCGATAATAAGACCGGGCGGCGGAGGGCTGTCGTCGTCTGAATGGCTTTTTTATATATCGGTACGAATTGGCCGGTGAGTTCATGAACCCATTGTGGTAGATTGCCGGTTTAATGTTAGATGGTTTTTGTTGCAACCCTTTGCGCTCGTTCTGATACACTCTTTTTGCACACGTTTTTTTGTCTTATTTATAGTTTCACTATTTATTGACTCTTTGATAATAGGTTCGAATTAGTATACATTAAGTTGTGCTGGCATATAATAGATCCTAAACTACGTGAAACATAATTTTCAATAAACAGATTGTCATTTAAAATGAGTTTAGTATAATAAAACTAATAAGAATCTTTCAAAGTTAATTCGTTTCAAAATCATATTATTAAAACAAATTATGTCATTCCTTCAAATATTACAAAATATTGTTTCAATGCTAGTAACAGTTCCAAAGACAGCTTATAATGTCTTGAATATTTATATTTTTCGTAAACAAATATTAAACATTTTTTAAGCATTTTATTTCTCTTGAAACTGTCATAAAAAAGACTTTATCATTTATAATGGTTTTTCATGAAGTTCTTATGCAGGGACTTCTTCAAATCTAATGTATAGAACTTTGCTTGGGCATGACAGGCTAGCAAATATGAAAAACAAATTCAAATTTACATCCTATTGTAACATGCGTGTCTTGTGTATTTTAAATTTGTTCAAAATGATGTTTTTTTTCCTATTCTTTATTTAGTTGGGACTTTCATGTTAATTGTAGAAATGTTTGAACAACTGTAGACAACTTGTGAAGCTGTTTAATATTCCAAATTTTCTAGATTTACCATCGGATACCTTTTTTCGATTAGATCCAAACTTTCTTTTTCATTGAAAAATGCGTTGAAAAGTTTCATTTTTCAGACTTTTAACACCATTTTTCCATCGTTCCATCGTTCCATCGTTTTAACCTGAAAATGAATATAAACCCTTCAACACCACTCAATCACACACACACATTACGCCAAGATAATAGCAGGCAAATGAGTTCTATCGCACACCGATCACGACTCGTCAATCATGCTCGTATGCGCGCACCGAGTGAACACAAATCTGTGCCCGCTTCCCCTGTATGTTGTGCCGGCCCATCATAAATTGCGTTCGGGTTGACCTTGTGCTCAATTGATACGCACTCTCG
>KZ067707.1:121599-132234 GCA_002091845.1 Anopheles cracens | reverse complement strand
GTGCGCCGTCTTGGCTTGGGGAAGCCGCCGCAACAGACACACACCTCCGCACGACCAGTATTCGATCAAATATTTGGAACTTGTTTTTTTCTTCATAAGACCATGGATGTTTTTCTTCACATTTCGGTACAGCCAAAAGCAGATTGTTGCTGTTAGTTTGCCGTATGGAAAGTGAATGAAACTATTTTCGTAGTCGTGCGCTGGCTGGCTGGCTGGCATCAATCGTGTTCGGGTTGTGTATGGCAAACACCACGCTGTTGTTTGAATTTATTCATAAACATAAACCGTATCCCATCCCCCTGACCTAGGCCTCGCTCAGGGTTGGGAGGCGAAGATTTATGGGGCGCAGCGCAACCGAACTCTCCCGTGCGTTTGAGTGTGGAACATACTGTCTGTGTGCAGCACATGTGTCGCGATGTCATATTTTGTCATCTCGGCAACACTCTTCGGCTCTATCGGCCCCACTCGATGGCTTTCGATTTTCCGATTTCGCGTTGACATTGAAACCAGTGGAAAATGATCGGGCGTGGGGTTTTTTTTCGTTCCTGCGTATGTATGTATTCTTCTCCAACTGCTGTGTGCGTCGGATTTGTGGGGCTTTGGCGCTACCCCCGGGCGAATGAGGATGGAAACTTGTTTTCCATTTCGCCTCACCGAGTGCTGCCTGGTAGCCAATTTTCATTTCTCACCTACGTTTTGCGTTTGTGTTTCGCTGCTAATGTGGTGACTTTCTGTTTCGATAATGTCTTCTTCGCCGTGATCTTCACAGCCACACGCCGTGCGTTCGTCTTCTTCGCCTGCGCTCGTTTCTATCGACGTATTTTAATGGCATTGGTTGTGGTGCCGAAGGAAGGAAAGTTGTTTCCATCGATGGATGATTGTCATTTTGGGGGCCCGTTTATGGTCGATTTGGCGTGCGCCGGGTCGAATCCGATAGCTCCGGAGCAGTGAAAATCATCACGACCGATGTATGGAATGTGTGTGCGGCGATTGGCAATTTATGAGCATTGGTTTTTCGTGCCTGGAAAACTGAAACTAAAGCGACGGTGGCTGCAATGGAGAGAGAGAGAAAGAGAGAAGTATCGAGTATCGAGTATCGGTTCCGAACCGTTCCGAAATTGAAATTTCATTCGACTATTGTTCTTCGCGGCACCGGAAATGAGGACAGGATAGGAAATGGAGCCATTTTTTCCGGAGGAGTGCCACTACAATAGAATCCTGTTCACTTGACGGTGGAAGCCATGTTTTCTTCCTTTGCGCTCTCGGTATCGATCTGTATGAAATTAATTGGCACCAGAGTGGGAGTTTGATTGGGTTGGAAGTTCAATTATTCTTCTTTATTTGGAGAACAGATAGACAAACAAAACAATGAAAATAATAATATGTAGGAAAAGTTGGAGTATGGCTAACCCTTGTTTTCGAAGTATTACTGTCTTCTGGCCATGAAAGTAAGATAATTGTAAATAATAATAAAATAATTAAAATAAATTAATTAATTCTCAGACACATTGCCATAAACACTATTGTAAACCAAGCAGGATATCCAGGAATCTAGTAATTTTTGTAATTTTCTTAAGTTAAATAAGTTTGCCCTTCTGACTACCATAGGTTTGAGGAACTTATTTCAGAAAACAGGAGACGGATTGTAATGACCACTTGAATCGTATCTATCGTTTGTTTACTCATATTGATTTATTTTTACATTACTGCAAACCATAACTTCAAGAATATTATAAGATCTTATACAATATTTATGACTAAAATACATATCCAACTCTGCGATCCTTCATTTATCAAATCCGAAGTTCTCCTAATCCTAATATCCTAATATCCTAATATCCTAATCCTTCAACTGAATCCTAAGTAATTCATTTATTTCAAAATTTGCAAAACAGACTGATCAATAACTCAATGTTTTTCCAATTTTGACAAAGTGAACGAAAATTTGAGGCTTACATTATATTTGTATTTCAACCCAACTCTGAATGAGTCAATATTTCAAAGTCATGAAAAAATAAATAAAAGGAGTTGTTTAAAAGAACATTAAAGCAGAACTCGGACTGTATCCACGCGACAAAGTATTTTCCAATAAACCCAACAGTGATGAAGAATTGAAATTTTCGTCTTTAAATAATATTTTCCCTCGCTCCGATTGCTTCCCTTCGGTTCACTTTACACCTACTTCCACAGGTTTTGTTTATGCGTTTGGGAAGGCTTTATTAAAAAATAAACGCATTTTCGGTATCTGTCTTCCTGGGTGGAAGGAGGAGGCTAAAGGCCACGAGATATATTGTTCTTCATTACCATACCGCCTGCCAAAAAAGCAGCCGTCACAACTAGGAACACGGAAAACAACTTACTTCACCGTCGGATTTTCATCTTCCCAGCGTACCCGCTCCGACGCCGCACAACGATAATGGCGGCGAACGCTTAGAACGCTGCCTTTCGCGGGAAATATTTGGGCAATAAATTAATGCCTTCACCACGCGCAGCAGAAGCGAAGGGAACACACCCAAGGTTTAGAGCTAGGCTTTCCCAGTGGGGCACTATAACATGATGATGGGGGGCCTCACGTTAACTAGGGGGAGAGTTTTTCTTTAAAAGAGCCATTTAAGAAACCATTGCAGAGCATTGTACTGCTTCGTTTTAGTAACACAATTACACCGGCCCCCCGACCGGTTGAAACCCGAAAGCGATGCCCGAAAGAGAGCGAGCGAAGGAGAGACGGTAAATAGTTCAATCTAACGAGAGAAAAGACACTTCCCAACGCTGCTGTATGTTCTTTAGAGCCGGAAGATCTTTCCTGCTCCCTGCTGCATATGGTGGAATCACAACATCTTCTTCGGAGTGAAATCTCATTCCGATCCAATGCGTAGTGCGTGCGTCCGATGGGCTAGGATTTAGAACTCAATTGCTTAGTGAACGGCGAGCGAGCGAAATTGAGTTTCGCTGATGGGACGTTTTCTGGCTCAGGGTAAAAAAGAAATCAGCGAAAGCGTTTTTCGGCATGAAACTGACAATACGGAGGGATTATTGGGGATTGGAAATACCTTTCAGTTAGGGGATTTTTTTCTTCACCATTACTCAGCACCTTTTGTCGAACAATAAATGTAATGAAAACCCTCATTTCGTAAAAACTAGCTTGCAGGTTGGGAATTTTGTTCCGGAGTTATTCGGAAATCTGTGAGCTTTCTGGAAATCTGTGTGTTTTTGGAAATAATATGTATTCGACATACTCTCCATCATGAAACGACGGTATGCGTGCGCGGTTCCCATGTGCCCGCGAGGTCAATTATTGAAATGTGAAGGAATTTTCTCATTACGAGATGAAATGAAATGCCCGACATCCACACCGCACCTGATGTCGCGGTGTCGGACCGGGTCGGCACAAAATACATCGCATGAAAATTCGTTGTAAAAGTTGGCTACTGGCATTTCGCTCCCCCGCTGGAATGATTAAGCCTGGAACTGGAATGGGTGATGGGTGGGTCCATGCTGGTTATTACGGAGGCATTTATGATGTTTTTTTTGTGTTGGGAAGCAAAAATACGAATCTTTCCCGTTACACAATCGACCCATAGCGATGAAAGGTAAAATTAATATATTTTGTACAGTCCTCTTCGCTTCCATCTCGCGTGCTCTCGATCATCGCACATCATCAATTTTATTGCCCAGCATCGTGTGCAGGGCTCATTCAGGGAGCATTCCACATTTTTGCCGAAAGGATCGCGACAAGTTGCATTAATTTTACAGCACATAATTTTTGTCCTTTCACTCGCGCCCATCTCCCATGATAAATTGATTAATTACGGCGAAGCGTGGATGCTGAATTTTTGCGCGCATCGAAATTGTGCTGCTGTTGCATCTGGAAGTTGGATTGTGCGAATTCATATTTTTTTTTAGTCTTATCCATCGATATTACACGCTGGGTATATTGAGAGTGATTCGGAGAATTTTGGAGCAGTAGTAAATAATTTCTATCAGTTGTTAGCATGGTTGGAACCGCTGGTTCGTCTTAAAAAAACGAAACATACCAACGAAAACGGGGTCCATCCGTCACAATGGAGGCGCATGGTTGTTTTTAAAATATTCCGTAAAATTGCGAATTCTCCTGAAACAGAATGGCCGCTTTTAATCGAATGCAGCAAAACCTCGATACCTTAATTGTTCCCATGTTGAAAACGCTGGCAACTTTCACTTGTTGATGCACCACTGTACGAACTCGACACAATGCATCGAATGCATCCTATCATCACCACACCCTCGCCGGCCCACACCAATAATGCTCCATTGGGCAATTTGCTCTTTTCGCTGCATGTTCCATATAAACCGCACGCTCACACAGGAGGTTCGAGGTAAATTTATTCGGCATTCGGCCGCCAGGACACTCATACTATCGGTGCTGAGGGTGTGAGGGTGCCATTTCCAGCACGATATTTATCGGATTAATAATTCATAATTCGTAAAATTAATTTTTACTGCACATAATTTATTCAATTAACGATCGCCAGGCTCTTCCGGTTTATCCCTTCGGCCTTCTGGGACTGTCTGTCCCAGCTGCGGGATTACCACATTACACTGGGTGGGAGGCAGTTGGTGCTTTTGTTTTTCGATTATTAATTGAATTGAAGGTTTTTAATAATACCGATGTTTTTGATGGGTATAATATGGGAAGAAGTGTAGAAAATAAATGTGATTTAGTTGTAAATACAACTGCACGATATTTATGTATCTCTTGCTATACAGAGGACCAGAAAATGATATTTATATTTTAATATTAATATTTTTATTTACAAAATGCATAATGATCTTCTCAATATAGAAGAATTTTCCGATTATACAATAAAAAAAAACCAGCAGGAGCTCTCAAAATAAAGGCCAAATACATGCATAAGCTATATCTGCTCCAATGACGTCTCATCACAATTCCAAAGCCATAACAAACACACAAATTGGCTCCCATTGTGCCACGACAAAGCGGGCGCGCGCTCGCGCGCGTGTACACGCTTTAACAATCAGAAATCGACAACAAACAACTTTCCGCAGCATCATCCGGTACTCCGGTGCTTTGTTTGGCTATCGTTTCTTGTTACTCCTAAACCGCCATAATCCAGAGTCCGGCAACGGGGCGTCATCTCTCGGTGATGATTGGTATAAATTGAATTAAATCTCTCATACCACCTTACGCAGGCGGGTCTTGCCGTCACCTCCGCCTGCGCATGCTTCTGGATAGAAAGGGTGTAGCAATTCTTGGCGTCCAAAGGAACAGATGACGGAGAGCCTTGTCCTTCGAGCTAAACCACATGACACATGGGTGGATAGCTGTCGTTACACTTAATCCACCATCGCGTCATCCTCCCGAGCATAACGCCACTGCCTGACGACGACGCGCCTGTGTCGAATAGTTTGCAGCTGTGTGTCCGTCCGATGGCCTTCCGCATTATAAGCAGCGTGTGTGACTAAACGACGATGGGTGGATCGCGGCCATTGGTGGTGGAGCAAAATTTATGACACACCATTTGTGCAATCATCATTTTCGCTCAGCGGTCTTTCTTAAAAGGTGACTACTAGTAACGCCATAACTACTACTACTGCTGTTGCCTCCATCGCAAAGCAGCGACGTAGTCCGCACTTACTACACACAGTTTATTAGATTTACACTGAAAAGTGATTTACTTTATACCGTGCGTCTCGTGCACACAAAAGGGAGAAGGCAGCGTTAAGTAGCATTGCATTTACCGTCTAAGTGGCTGGTTATTTTATTAACTTGTGCGTGTTTACTCCTTTTGACGCTTGTTTGAGCTCACTTTGATAAGAAGCACGATACTTTGTGCCTTCGTGGGGATAAATATTACGTTTTAAATAAATAATATTTATATTTATTTATGCTCGATGTTACACCATCAGCGCTGGGTTAGAAAGCGTTTTATCATTAGCCACAAGTTGTGATGTGCGTTCTGAGTAAGAGTGAGTGACTCACTCAGAGTGAGTTGACTGAGAACGCCATATTGTATGGTTTATGAATCTTTTATGACTCCCAATAGCATAATTTCATGCCATTTAGCATCTTTACGCTCATTTATGATAGATTTAAATAATGCATAGTCTTCTAGTAATACTTGTCTTCCGTTTTTGGAGTTTAAACTCACCTAAACATTCCATTTCGGATATTCTTTCCGTCGACTTGGCCAGCTAGGCCATAATAATTGGACCACCCGAAGCCTCTTAATCCATTCGCCACCAGCCGTAGCGAATTGCCGTCCAGCGAAAAGAGATGTAATGCGCCACTGCACTTTTCGTGCGTGCAAATCAATCTGACCGCTTGCCGGCCGCCAACGCAATGAGCCTGAACAAAACGGCCATCGGTACGTTTCAGCTCGTGCACGTGGAATGCAATGCTAGAAACCGTCATGCACTACCATCAAACGCAACCTCCCCCCCCCCTCATAAGTCGATAAATAATGCATGCTTTACGGCGCCTGGCCAGAGCAACCTCGCGATATTCCTACCAACGTACCCCAACGTCAGTCGTCGTCGTCGCGACACGATGATCGCCATAAATTTGAAGGATTTATTTGATGCACCTTACGCCTCTTTTGGCGCACCCCGGCCCGTCGTTCCGTACGCGCAGGATATGTTTATGGGACCCAGCGCTGGAATATATGGGGACGACGCCCCAGTGTAACTCGTTAATCGCATCGAATGCAATTTAATGCAAGGACGTTTTTTTCCTGTTGTCACTTCGATAGGGAAGAGGGAGCATACAGGCGGAACGGGAAAATATACCATATCCCGGTGGACATGTTGTGCAGTGTTTTATTCATTACCGAGCTAATGTCAGATGGAGTTTTTCGCTTGTTTTGTTGGAGCGAAATTTGCCTCTGTTCCGTCAGGTGTGGAGGGTTTTTCCCTTCCCTTTTTTATCCGGTGGATATGATCACATGGAATGGCACACACACACACACACACACTCGTGGATACAATTAATCGACGATCCATGTAATCGATCTAGCGATATGTGAGACATCCGAGAAAGGGAGGAGCTACGCATTGATGGAAAAAAGGCAGGAAGCTCCTTTTCCCCGAGCCTGATTCGTATCGGCGGAGCATCGGCGGAGTGCAAAAAAATCGAAATTTACTGAACCCCTTTTGAACCTGCCGTGGGGAAAAAAAGCGCTTACCGATGATGAGCTCCGATAAAATAATTGCCTTTTTCAATTTGCTCCCGGACGTGTTTACTGTCGTTGTCCCCCCTCACCCCCTCTGCCAGATCGAAATGATACCGGGATGAGTTACGGTACGCGCGCGGTATCAATTGTTAAAATTTAATTCACAAATTATGCTGCGCTTCGGTCGCGCAGTGCAGGGCGGTGTTATTCCTTTCCATTTATGCTTTGTTCAATAAGCCGGCAAGGATCATGCTTATTTCATACGCTAATGATTTTAATCGTACCCAAACTTTTCGATGCAGCGCGAGAAGATTTATACTGCACTGCTGTTGTTATTGTACGATTCCACCATCCCGCTTACATGCTACTACTAATTGTGAAATGAAATGTTTGACGATAATCGATCGGAAAACGAATGCACCGCCGTGCACATTAATCAGTCGACGGGTCATAAACATAAAAATGCATCGTAAAAACTATCGTTATCATCGCACGCAGATACGGGCGCTGAAAGTGACTGTTTGCCAAGCGGGGTGTAGGGACTGGAAATAAATCCATCATGGTTTTCCAAAGTAATGGTCCGTTTCACGCACTAAAAGCATACACATCTATTGCGATCGAATTATCGTACTTTTAACAGGCCCGTCATCACAATAACACCGCGCACTGATAAGAGAACCCGTTCACCCGCTCGTGTCACGCGCAACACTCGCCGACCGATTGCGTGTCAAACTATCCATCACAGCAACAGAAAAAAAGCACGATCCTCGTTTGGTCCTTTTTAATCCATCGTTGCCATTGCCGTGTGATAAGGGCAAAGAGGGACAGTAAATAGGAAGCATTTGCTGTAGTTGCGGTATTTGTTTGTTTGGTTAGCTTTGTTCCCGGTGTAAACCGGGTCGGGAAATCTATTTTGCGCATTTCGAATCCGCGTCGCTTTTCATGTTCAGGTTTGGAATGAATTTTCAACCATTTTTTTTAAGCTTCAAAATTACTCTGTTACGTTCCGTTGCGGGCAGGACAGGTTTTGGGGCGCGTTTTCCCAGTTATTTCGATTATTACATGCCGGCACGTTGGGTCAGTGAAATGGAAAATGTGGCATTATCCACACCCGCTTGCGCAATTATCCGTTCACATCCGCATCGATGCCCAACCAACACACTGACACAGTAGGTTCGAGTGCATCACGATGCGATTAGCGTTCCCGTGCATTCTGCAGTGCATACCGCTTTACATTTAATGCAACGTTTCATAGCTCCCCGGGCTTATTAACATTTTCCATCGCCCATGTCGACACCGCGTAAATTACGACCCACATCGTTCGCCGGTTGCCGAGCAACCACCGCGAATCTAATGGAGATCGAAACTCCGAATGTTGCTAACGCTTTATCGCTGCTAGCAGCAGCAGCAGCAGCACAGACAACTTGTTATGTATGGGAGCTAACGGAGTGCAAACAAAACGAATATCCTCCGTGCGTACAATTCGTTTTCCGATTACAAATTTGCGTCCAGTGTTTGCTCCGTGACCCACTCTTGCATCGTGTTTCGGTAATTATTTTTTTTTTTATTTCTAAATGTTTCTCTCCCTTCCGTCTCGTTTTAGACAATTCCTCTGGTCATTCAGACTGCCCGGTGAGGCGCAGAAGATCGATCGTATGATGGAATGCTTCGCCCAGCGGTACTGCCAGCTCAATCCGGACATCTTCACCAACACGGACACGTGCTACGTGTTGAGCTTCGCCATCATCATGCTCAACACATCGCTCCACAATCCATCGGTACGTTCCGCCGTAGGGAGGCGAAATCCGAGTGTTACATTATTGTTAAAGTTTATGGAAAAACGGCATATTCTCAGACACGGCAGGTTGATTCCGCTATTACTGCATGGTGTGCGAAAAGCGTTTTCGTTCCGCTACTAACCGGTTCGGAATTCAATTATTGTTTCCTAACAAAGGCGCGCACTCACATTGCCTTTGCCCGTGCGATAAAACGGTGCTGATATCCTTACGGCGAAAAGGGCGCTACGCCTGCAAACACATACAGCAACAAAGCTCGCCCCATCCGGTCGCACGGTCGAGTTGGGTCAGTGAAATGGAAAATGTGGCATTATCCACACCCGCTTGCGCAATTATCCGTTCACATCCGCATCGATGCCCAACCAACACACTGACACAGTAGGTTCGAGTGCATCACGATGCGATTAGCGTTCCCGTGCATTCTGCAGTGCATACCGCTTTACATTTAATGCAACGTTTCATAGCTCCCCGGGCTTATTAACTAGAGAGAGAGAGAGAGAATGAAAAAAGTCGATTGCCGTTGAGTTCTATCAGTTCGTTCGTGTTCGTGCCTCTGTAGATGAGCAAATCACAAAAAAATGCAATTATGCTATCTTGCACCGTTCCCTTGCAATGCGCAACGATCGCCACTCGCGATTGTGAACGCTGCGGAATGTTTTAATTTGTGTTTAGGTCAGTATTTAGATGGTTGGTCTTGCAGCGCATTTAGTTAAGCGCAAGGATGTCGGAACAAGCCGGTATAAAAACGGAACGGTGTGCGAGGCAAGAAGAACGCGACAGTGATCCCGACGGTGGATTGTAAACACTGTGATCAAAGACGCTGAGGGAGAAGATAGGTGAATCCTAGTGAAAATGCTTGTTTTTGGCGATAGGCGAATGCGCGTGCGTAATGCGCGCGCAGCGATTAGTGAGCGGCCGTTGTTTAAACATGTAAATATAGTCAGTTAGTCCTCCAGCTAGTAAGATGAGCGCGTGTTCGAGTTTTGGTTGACCAATTTCTGTTACATTGTTGCTAGCTTTCTTCTTGTTCTTCTTATTCTACTCCGTTGTTTCCCATAACGTGTGCGTCTGAACTTCCGTGATGTTTTAAAAAGATATCTTGCTTCTGTTCTGGAGTCACAACAGCGAATTGTGATTAATTTTGTTTGCCAGCAGCTAAACCCTCTCCTCAAGTATGCAAGCTTTTCGACGCAATAGGGCAGAACACAAGATCAGTATTTAAGGTAATATTCCCACAACAAAATCAGCCGTTTTCAGTTGGAATACACTCCAAATTGGAAACATCTAGTAGTTTTGTTTGCAGGTCGATGCTATTATCTTCTGGAGTATCTTTGATATAGTCTTAATACTAGATAGCTACCTTAAGTACTGATCTTTGTTTACCCACGTGAAAGAAACCATGTTTACATGACGGAAAGTCTATAATTGTATCCAAACAAAAAATGTTGGAGGAAACGAAGCAGAAAACGAATACATTATCATTTACAACCAAAACCACGCATCAGCATGCAACGAATCAGTGAAAGCTACTCTCGCCTGAAGAGAATCAAAGATATAGTGCGATAAAAACAAATGAGTGTGTGTGTGCCCGCGTGAATCATTCAGCAGATCATTCAGCATCAGCCGAAAAGCTTCCGTTTCATTTATCCGCTTCCATAGTGCGGTACAGT
>KZ067707.1:107918-121589 GCA_002091845.1 Anopheles cracens | reverse complement strand
CCTATCTGCTGCCTGCCTGCCGTAAATGTTGCGCACGAGCGCGCGCGTGTGTGCCCAGTGTTTTGTGCGGTTCGTAGTATAAACCCGCTTTTCGGTACACCCAAAAGTGTTGTTGGGCCGAGAAATGAGTTCATCATGTAGCATGCGCAATTCATCCTGGTGTGGGGCCCAACACCGTTTTTCTATGTGTTTGTTTGTTCGTTTGTTTGTTTGTTCGTTCAAAGCTAGGTTTAGTTAGCCGAAAGTTAGAATGATCAGTTAGTGGGAATGGAAAGAGAACGCTCGATAATGATATATAGCTAGTGTGTACAAGCAGCGAATTAGCTAGAGAGAGAGAGAGAGATACTTCGAATACACCACCGACAAGGAACCGAGGGGAATCATTCCATTGGAAAACATTGCGGTAAGTGTTGCAGAGAGAGAGAGAGAGAGAGAGAGAGAAAGTGAGAGCAGTGTCGTGCGCAAACGTTATACCGGATCGATTTATTCGCTTCCATCTATTTTGCTTCTCATTTATTCGTTCCACCGCAGGTGCGCGAAGTGAACGACCGCAGCAAACCGCACTGTTTCGAGCTGCACGCGAGCGGTGGCGCGGACATCATCAAGGCATGCAAAACCGATAGCGAGGGCAAGGTGGTGGAAGGTAAGCACACCGTCTACCGGATGTCCGCCGCAACCGGGGAGGAGCAGCAGGAGTGGATCAACCGCCTGAACCAGTCGATCAGCCACAATCCGTTCCACGACATTCTAGTACAAAGGAAAAAGAAAGCCCTGGCAAAAAGTTAGTTAGCACTGTACTGTTTGAAGAACTAAAACTAAAAACTAAAAATATCCCTCCTCTCCTTGATACAAAAAAAACATAAAACGAACAACTTTACAAACCTGCGCGCATACATACATACAAAACCCACACACGCGCGTGCGTTTGCATAGAACAAAGAGAAGAAATGTTCCCATGCTTTCACAGCTCCATGGGCACACTACCCACCACCCCCGTGCCAGAAATAAAAAAGCAACAAAAAAGACAAACGTTTGACTGGGATCGGCAAAACCAGAACATAAAGATTCGTTTAAAATACATTCATCTTCCAAAAGGACCGATGAAAGAAGCAAACATTTTTCAAAAATCTACATAAAAAACATGAAAAGTCAAACGTGCTAATAACAACAAAAGATTTTAAAGAAAAAAAGGAAAAATTCGAAAAACAAATGAGTGTGTGTGTGCCCGCGTGAATCATTCAGCAGATCATTCAGCATCAGCCGAAAAGCTTCCGTTTCATTTCCATTCAAATCCATTCAAGCACTGATAGGGCTAATAGTCTGTTAGTACCCTTTTCCATGCCACCAGATGGCGCTAGATTTTCCTTAGTTTTAATGACTTCATTTGCGTACTTACAAATGAATTATTTGATATTCACATTTATAATTATAAAATGATATTTATCTGTATGTTCACTGCTTTTGTTTTCTTCTCTTATACTACATATCTGGTTATTTCGTTCGTGTGAAATAATATGATGAAAATAATATCTCTTTGGAAATATGTAAACTTTCATTATTTTTCTTGTTTTCTCCCATGCATAGTCCCTGTATGAATCGATACGAGCCGAACCGTTTAAAATACCTCAGGACGATGGCAACGATCTGATGCACACCTTCTTCAATCCGGACAAGGAAGGCTGGCTGTGGAAACAGGGTGGAAGGTAAGAAATGCCACACCAACAACGTGTGCAAAAATCGCTGTCTAACGCCTCTACGAAATTCATTCTAATCTTCAACAGATACAAATCGTGGAAACGGAGATGGTTCATTCTTAACGATAACTGTCTGTACTACTTCGAATACACCACCGACAAGGAACCGAGGGGAATCATTCCATTGGAAAACATTGCGTCGATTAGCGTTCCCGTGCATTCTGCAGTGCATACCGCTTTACATTTAATGCAACGTTTCATAGCTCCCCGGGCTTATTAACGTTTTCCATCGCCCATGTCGACACCGCGTAAATTACGACCCACATCGTTCGCCGGTTGCCGAGCAGCCACCGCGAATCTAATGGAGATCGAAACTCCGAATGTTGCTAACGCTTTATCGCTGCTAGCAGCAGCAGCAGCAGCACAGACAACTTGTTATGTATGGGAGTTAAAGGAGTGCAAACAAAACGAATATCCTTCGTGTGTACAATTCGTTTTCCGATTACAAATTTGCGTCCAGTGTTTGCTCCGTGACCCACTCTTGCATCGTGTTTCGGTAATTATTTCCTCTCTAACGATTCCGGACCGATCCTATCGGTGATCCAACATCAAACGGCCTACCGGTGGCCTATTTTTCCTCTACACACTGCGACCGATTGTTTCACCGCCATATACCACACGGGCACATTCGACAACGCGCTTAGCTAAATTACAATAATGCTCAATGAGTTTGTCAGCTGCACGCTTGCTAATAAATAGCTCTATCATCGCACGCACGAGCGATGCAGTAGCGCGTTTGGGTTCTGGCATCCGCCGGAAACGAAACATCAAATGGAAAGCAGCCACTCTTTGATGTGATTCGAGGGAAATGCCGAGAGAAAATCGGCTGCATATTTGCAGGCTAAACGGTGGAATGTAACTATTTCGCAATGCGTTTTAATTTGGTGCCCATCTGTTCTCGCTTATGTTTCGCAGGTCAAAGAGAAGCCGACGGTCGAACAGTTCATCTCCATGAACCGTGGTATCAATAACGGGGGCGATCTGCCACGTGAACTGCTGGAGGTAGGTCCATTCGAACCCATTCAAGCACTGATAGGGCTAATAGTCTGTTAGTACCCTTTTCCATGCCACCAGATGGCGCTAGATTTTCCTTAGTTTTAATGACTTCATTTGCGCACTTACAAATGCATTACTTGATATTCACATTTATAATTATAAAATGATATTTATCTGTATGTTCACTGCTTTTGTTTTCTTCTATTATACTACATATCTGGTTATTTCGTTCGTGTGAAATAATATGAAGGAAATAATATCTCTTTGGAAATATGCAAAATTTCATTATTTTTCTTGTTTTCTCCCATGCATAGTCCCTGTATGAATCGATACGAGCCGAACCGTTTAAAATACCTCAGGACGATGGCAACGATCTGATGCACACCTTCTTCAATCCGGACAAGGAAGGTTGGCTGTGGAAACAGGGTGGAAGGTAAGAAATGCCACACCAACAACGTGTACAAAAATCGCTGTCTAACGCCTCAACGAAATTCATTCTAATCTTCAACAGATACAAATCGTGGAAACGGAGATGGTTCATCCTTAACGATAACTGTCTGTACTACTTCGAATACACCACCGACAAGGAACCGAGGGGAATCATTCCATTGGAAAACATTGCGGTAAGTGTTGCAGAGAGAGAGAAAGGGAGAACAGTGTCGTGCGGAAACGTTATACCGGATCGATTTATTCGCTTCCATCTATTTTGCTTCCCATTTATTCGTCCCACCGCAGGTGCGCGAAGTGAACGACCGCAGCAAACCGCACTGTTTCGAGCTGCACGCGAGCGGTGGCGCGGACATCATCAAGGCATGCAAAACCGACAGCGAGGGCAAGGTGGTGGAAGGTAAGCACACCGTTTACCGGATGTCCGCCGCAACCGGGGAAGAGCAGCAGGAGTGGATCAACCGCCTGAACCAGTCGATCAGCCACAATCCGTTCCACGACATTCTAGTACAAAGGAAAAAGAAAGCCCTGGCAAAAAGTTAGTTAGCACTGTACTGTTTGAAGAACTAAAACTAAAAACTAAAAATATCCCTCCTCTCCTTGATACAAAAAAAACATAAAACGAACAACTTTACAAACCTGCGCGCATACATACATACAAAACCCACACACGCGCGTGCGTTTGCATAGAACAAAGAGAAGAAATGTTCCCATGCTTTCACAGCTCCATGGGCACACTACCCACCACCCCCGTGCCAGAAATAAAAAAGCAACAAAAAAGACAAACGTTTGACTGGGATCGGCAAAACCAGAACATAAAGATTCGATTAAAATTCATTCATCTTCCAAAAGGACCGGTGAAAGATGCAAATATTTGTCAAAAATCGACATAAAAAACATGAAAAGTCAAACGTGCTAATAACAACAAAAGATTTTAAAGAAAAAAAGGAAAAATTCTTTTACAACCAAAACCACGCATCAGCATGCAACGAATCAGTGAAAGCTACTCTCGCCTGAAGAGAATCAAAGATATAGTGCGATTGTAAACAAAAGAATACACCGAGAAGCGTTTGTGTGTGTCAGTGTATCATGTAACTGTAAAAAAATGGGTTAAAATATCTCCTCACTCACGCATATACCCGATCGTAGCTTAAGTGATGCATAACAGTACGCCTGCAAGGCAACACACAGAAACATATTTTAAATCCCCTTTTTGTTGAAATCCTTTCCGACGCAGAGGTAATCGCCGGGTTTCATGGCGCTGTTCCTTTTCCGGGTTTCCATTCTGTCGATAGTTAATTTTTAACTCCACTGAAACATATTTCCAATCGAGGGTATCTCTCACTAAGAGGAAGAGGAAAAAAGAATCATCCACCATCGCTGTTTATTTGTTGTTGTTTTTTTTTGTAAAGTGCTTATACGTGTAACCTCCTCGTGTAACTGTAAAGCTGTATCTACTCTCGTGAAGTCAACACACAACCCAACCAAAACGAAACCGATGTCGCGCACTACCGTGTAGCATTGTAAGGAGAGAACCACAAGGACCCTAATACATACTACATATATACACCCACACACATACACATACAAGCGTTTAAATGTAGTAATATAACGAACGCAAAAGGACGCGTGAACGGACGATACGCGACAGTGAGGGTGAACACGCCACAAGAAAAAGGGACACGAAACATCGTGTAGGCTAAATTTATAGCATGTAGTTGTAATCGCGGTACTGAATTATTGGTTGAACAAGTGACGAGTGAAAGAATATGGCGATGTGTTTTGTGTTTTATTTTAAGTTTTTGTATTTGTATTGTTTTTGCCTACCCGGGTTCGGTTTTGATCCGGCCCAGGTGGACGCACCAACGAAAGAACGCAATATGTTGGGAGTGATTGGGATAAATGTTGTTCTACAGGATTTTTCATACACACTAAGTAACTGTGGCAGGATATTCCTAAATCGGTACAGTCCTGTGGTGCAAAGTGTAAAGCCGTGGTCCAACTTGTTAAAATTTATATTTGACCAGGGTTACCTTCATTACGTGAAGTTTAAGGATCATTTTTAGAATTTTAGCGTGTAAAAATGATTATGATGAAGTGATAGCGTTATGCTTTTTAAGCGTTGCGGTTTGTGTCCGGGGTGCGTGTATGGTGGATTACTTGTGCGCTGCAATTTTACATACTTACTACCGTTTTTATTTTAAATTATTGGAAATATCTCATGGAATTATCTCATCATCTATCGTGTTGTAACAATACATATAAGCTAATTATATGGTTTTTAACTGTATTGTTTTAGGATAAATCACCGTGTATTCGTGTACCCTGGACACAAACCGCATCGGCTATATAGTGTAACGCTGAGATCTCAGCATCAGTTTTACCGCGTATTAGTGTCAAGATCTTTGGATTACACCGATTTTGAAATATTTGTTTCTCTTGGCGAGTGCATGAATGAAAAGGCTAGAGTATTTCTTAAACCGTTAACCGTACAGTGTATCGAACGGGTTCCTTTTTCCCTTCGGTATGTAATTACCCCGACGCTAATTAGACGAATCAAAGTTAATTTGCAACGGATATCGGTTAAAAGCCGGGATCATGTTTCCGACACATTTCTACGCGTTTGATACGAATGGCGGAATTAACCTGCATCTGACGGGTGGAGAGTGCGTCGGGTTGGAGTGGAGTGAGAGAAAAAACGAAGCTCGCGCTCGCGCCACCCAACATACCCGGGAGCCTGTTGCGAAACGCGATTTTTTTGTGCCCCACCGAAAATTGGAAGCATGCCCGCGGAGAGATGGCCTTGCAGATGAAACGAACGTTCATGATCCGCACGCGAAAGGGCGTCGAAGGAGCGGCGGGTGCAGGAAAATCGAATAATACGATAATAAATAGGAGCCCGATCGTTCGATAATGATGATTGAAATTCGATAATAAAAAAGCATAAATAATGACTAAAGAAAAAAAATAGAACATAAAGCGCACGGGGCAGACCGGGAGATAGTACGCCAAATCCTGATGAGGTCCTGCTGGTTTTGCATGCACCTTTTTTGCTGTGTTCGTTGGCGTCGCGTTCACTTGCGATCGAAACTATAATAACGGAATGAAATTCCCTTTCGGCAGTGCTCCCGGAGCACTCGGAGGGAGAGCTTGGGTTGTGTGTTGCCTGTGGCACAATTAAAATGATATTTAAAAAGGCACGTCTCCCGGGAACGGGGACGGGGTGGGACACACACACACACACATAAGGGGAGTCAGACCCACGCGGTTTATATATGAATTAATTCAATTTAAATTGATTTTCATCTGGTTTTGTGTCTGGTTCGATTTTCGCAAATCCCGGGCGCGCCGGACGACGATGCTGGTGTACCACGCGGGACGTATGGTAATGGATAGTTTTGTCTATCGCTCGAATGTATATGTGCATTCGATGCATTCGATTCTGCTGGATTCGCATTCGGCTGGATCCCTTGCGCTTTCCAATGTCACTGAGCTGCCATCCGGTTTCTCATTTTATCTCCTCCGTTTCCTGTTTGTGTGTTTTGTACTGTACCCAAACGGTGGACCTCAGTAAACTGCTGCGTCCGGGGTTTTATGGTTTTGTTTGTCCATTTTTCTCCCCGCGCAGCGATTCGAATCACACGATATTGACCCAGTTCGGGGCGTTTATTTGGCTGTCCCGTTTGTAACACTCGCTTGATTTTTACAATAAACCACTTGCCACTTTTTACGCGAGGTTAGGTTTCGGGAACAATTAGTGTCACGCCGGTGTGTGTAAATCATAGCAAATGCATAGCAAAAGCGCATATCTCGTTGCTTTTTTTTCCGGGGGAGAGGGCTTTGTTTTATCGGGGCGTGAGTTATGCCGATTGCCAGGCGTGCCACCGATTAAAACACCGATTTTTGTCGTGCCGCCCGTTTGATTGGACCACTTTTGGGAGCCGGGCCGGGAGTTCTCGTAAATCGGCGCTTCATAAATTTTAAGTTTTTTCATATACAGATGTGATTTAAGCCGTGTAATACTGGCAGGCTGCATTCTTTGGATGGGAGGCTATAAATAAGAACTAAGCATGCGAGACTAAAAAGTGTTTAGGTGTAGGTACTTGATCGTAAACTGCAGCTAAAATATGGTCGTGAGCAAAATTAAGGATTATGCACCAACTACCGGTTGTACCATAAGGATAGGATTCAAAGCACAGCAATATGTAAGGTTGTTAAGAATATGAGCGCGAAAGAAACCTCAACAAGCATCGAAACTTAAAACCACTGGAAGCTGCAGAGTTATTAGAACGGAGACATCAGTTTCAGTTTAGTTAGTTATTGAGCTTCGGTTGTCCATTTCAAACTTTAAGCAGCACAAATTGTAATCGTTAAAACAGAAACTCAATTCAAATTGATTGGATCATGCTGCCACATAGTTTTTTAGAGCCATCGGCTAAGCTGGACAAAGTGCTCTCGTAGCGTAAAATCAGATGCACTATAAGGGTCGTTCAGTGCCTTTTATTGCAGCGCCGTGATACATATGATAAACAGTTGTGGTTTTGTATCAATATACTCAGGTGTCTCGATTCCCTGTGTGTTCATGTTGTCAAGTATCACAACCTATTAACCCATATTCAACCATCAGATCATGCGTGCTAACAATTGAATCAACTACATCGGAATGCTGTATCAGATTCGAACTGTTCAACTGACAATTACACCCGTGTTTAAGTTTGCCACCTAACAATGGCCGGCGTTTGTGTGTTGCGCTTGTTAAATCGAATGCATACTGAAACCTAATCCACCTGTTGCTATGGTTTTGTGTAATGCGATTAGTTGCGTAGCTCAACAGTACTCGCAACAAAACGTAACAAGCGTTGCGATTGAGAGTTTTAAGTGCTGATATCTCCGCTTTTTTTGGGCCGCTATCCAAATCTGTTGGATAATCTATAATTGGAGTGTTCGGTTCGGTTGAAATGTATGCTTGCGTGTGCGAATTCCTGCTTCTCCGCCCAAACATGCACGTGATGCGAACGAATGGAGCAGTTTCACGTTTGAAGTTCATATCATTCCACCAATAGATCGGACAAACGCTAGAAGGCCGCTTTTGCTTTCTAGACATATCGCTCCTAGTATGTCATGTGTTCCTTTCAGCTGCTGAAACCGGCAACGGTGGTTGAGTTTTGTTTTCAAACGTTCCTTTCCTCCGTTCTAGACTCGTTCGCTGCGCTACTCGAGTGGTTCAGCTGTGGGTTGTTCTGTTCTGGCAGCTCCAAAACGCTCCAACGGCAGCGTACGACCGTTAGTGAGTATCAGCTTATGCCGCTGTAGTCGTGTACCGTGTCCCTGACAGCAGTGCCAGAAGAGTGCCACTGAATGCTACGGGCATTGATTGTGATAAAAAGTAATAAAAGACAATATTATAAGAAAATAAGTAAGCGTTTGTATTTATTTGTATTTTTTAATATAGTATTAATCCGAACCGTGGTTCAGTATAAGTAGCTTGAGAAATTAATATGAAGAGTTGTTAAATATCACAACCAGGTAAGGAATGATTAATTGCATGTGGATAGTAAATACTGTGTATGAGGGTACGATCGAAATGGGATTTAAGACACGGTAGTTCTGATGTGTGCAGATCGGTGCTACTATCAATTAATAAAAATGATGTTTTTACGACGCTAAAGGAACCTTATGTTTTAACCTTAAACTTTAAACAACGCTTATGACAAACGAAACATATACCCCTACAAAATGTGAGGGATGCTCGGTTAGCAAAAACAGGTATAACATAAACATTAAAAAAATCACAATTTAAAAATGCTTTTGTTTCAAGTTACCAACCCTGAGTCCTGTATCCGATCAACTTCCATCCTTACTTGTGGTTTGGTAGTGTGCGACGTGTGTGATTAAGTGTAAAGTGCAGTGCGCAAAAAAAAAACTGGGTATGATGAAATTCGTTACCACTGACACGACGGCACTGTCGTTGCGGCATGGCGAACAATACGATAATTGTTCGGAGCTGCTCATCGAACCAGGTTAGTCTCTTGATGTAGAACGTATTTTCTCTCCTGCCAAGGGCATTTCTGCATGCGTGCGTGTCTGTCTGTCAACTTCTTTCGCTGGTAGCGCCCCTGCATCTGTGTTTGCGATGTGTGAGTGTTGGTGATGTCAGTAGTAGTAGCGATAGTGTGAGTCCCCGGGAGCTGCTGCACAGCTTCCAGCTTCCCTGTAGTTGTGTAAGTACGATACCGCCAACTTAGATTGCAGAAGCGACAACCTCACCGCGTTGGGTGCCATTTTTGATCAAGCGTCATCTTCTCGTTCACTCGTGCGCGCGCAACGCCTGCTTTCTCGGAAGAAATGACATCTCTGGAAGAAATCGATCCGGCCATCCTGAGTTGCGGGCTGCCGGCCATCGTACTCAACGGCGAGGATATAGCAACGACGACGGTGACGACGGCGCCACAGCCTCTGCCGTCGTCCCTGATGGGTTCCTGTTTCTTGAACAGTGTCTCCGCGGCCACCACCAGCTTCATCCGCTACACGGTCGCCCATTTGTTGACCCTCCGAAAGAGCCCCCTCTCGCATCGACGCCCGGAAGCAATCGACGATCCGCGGACTGCACCGTTCCCGATCTGGAGCCGCACCGGCTTCGGTCACCAGCAGGAGCAGCAGCAGCAGCAACGTGTACGCCGGGTGAGCGGCAACGATGAGGAGTACGGGGGTGGTGCTTACGGTGGCGGTGGTGGTGGTCGCAAACCGAACGATCGTCAGCGCGACAATGGCTTCAATCCGCCAAGGTAGGTGTAAAAGGAAAGCATGCATGCGCTTAAGCAAGGCCCCACAGTAACACCTACCTCGATCTTACTCTTCCCCTCTTTTCAACAGATTTCGACGTAATCATGAGTTTAGCAACCGGAACCATCACGTGATCGTGAAGAGCTACAGTTCCGGTGAACAGTGCGTGGTTGGTGGTGTTGGGGGAGGTTACAATGCGATGCGCCTTCAGGATACGATCATCGAGGAGGAACCGGAATGGGTTACTTCTGGTCCAACGTCCAGGCTGGATACGATCGAGCTGCGCGGGTTTGACGACGATATGTCGCGCAACGTATCCGAATCGTTGAAGACGTCCCCGGGGACGAGTGCGAAGCAGCGTGGTGCGTTCTTCGACGATCTGCTGCACTACGAGCATGTGCATCCGAAGCATGGTGGTGCGAAACACGACACGTCCGGTGGTGCCGTCGATGGTGAGAGCGTTTCCACGTCAAACACCGGTTCACCGCCACCGGCCCGCAGCACACCTACCAAGTGCGGTCCAGATATGAACAACAACGGCCACCGGAAGGTAGGTTCCGGGTCTGGCACCCTGCCCGGGTGTTCCACGTCCGGGGGCGGCGGTGTTAACGTTTCCAACTTCGAGGAGCTTATGAAGCTCGATTCCATTCTGGGTGATTCGGGCGATTCCAACAGTTCACGCTTCAGCAAATACTATCGCCGCGGTAGTGGTGGTGCGTCCGGCTCGGGTGGAATTCTAGCCGGTGGCACAGGGCATCATTATCACCACAATTACCAGCAGGCGCACCAGCAGCATCACGTACGGTTCGCGCTAGAGCGTAACACGCATCACTACAACAATTCGCCCCAGCACCGGCAGGCCGGTTCCGGCCGGTTGCCCATGTCGGCACTGCAGCATCCTCCGGCCGGTGTGGATCCATCCGCCGCTAGCAACAACGGCACGGGTCCCGCGGCCGATACGAAATCCTTCCAGCGGCTGCTCGATATGATGGCCGTGCAGAACCATCGCATGCACCAGCAGCACCAGCAGCAGTACCTGCTGCAGCTGCTCCAAAACTCCCAGCAGACGGAAACACTGCGCCAGATGCTGATGAAGAAGTGTTCGCTCGAGAATGCTGCTGCGGCCGCAGCAGCCATTTCCTCCGGTGGAGGACAGCAGCAGCAGCAGCGCATTCCAACGCAGGCCGAACTGCAGCTGCACACACAATCGATCATGAAGCAGGCCCTACTGCGCAAGAAGATCGCCGAACAGAGCCGTCTGCTGCTGGAGCAGCAGGGTGGTGGCGGAGACCAGGAACCGATACCGGCCGTTCAGCAGTTGCTTCAATCTTTCTGCCCGATCGTGCAGCGCACGGGTACGGGTGGCTCGATTCACCAACAGCAACAGGGCGGTGCCGATGGTAGGAACGGTGGATCCCAAACCCCTGGCAGTGCACTGTTTGCAGCAGCAGCAGCTGCTGCTGCCGCCGCTACTTCTGCTGTCGGAAATCGAGGCATAACAAGACCCCCGATCACCAGACGCTACTGAAGAGCATCCCTTTCACGCCTCCGGTGCCCCAGCGCTGGGAGATCCGCGATTGATTTTTACCTTTTTGCGTGCAATGTTAGTTTCATGATGCAACCCACCACATACACATTACAGTACAAAGGGGCGTAACATCAGTGCGCCATTTACTTTCAGATCGTTTGAATTTATTTACTCCTTCTTTTAAATCATTACTTCCTATAGTTTGTGCTCTATGTGTCTATTGCGTGCCTGATTCTCGGATCGGGGATCCTCCGTTTATAATATCGTTAAATGTGTTTTGTGTCAGTAGAAAAAAATACGAACTCTCTCGTGTGTACGTGTGCGCGCGTGCCTTCGCAAAGCTGCTGCGTTGGCTGGTCCCCTATGACCTTGATGGCAGGTGCAATATTTTAATGTATTATCACTTTCGGCTGGAATGGTTCGATTTCGGTTTTATTGTATGTCCCAACATTCAGCCAGCCAGGAGCTCCGTATTCTCTCTGCAGGTGTGAACGCAAGTGTTAGTAACCGTTCGGTGGTTGTGTTCGCCTCAAGAAAGCGCAGGAAATGTAATCGTTTTATTTGCGACGTTTGAATAGAGATAGAGAGAGAAAGCGAGAGGCCAACTCGCGTGAAGAGTGCGTGCCGCTGATTGGAAATATGAAATATCCTGTAAGTGTTTTTTTTTCTCGTGAAAACTTTCGTTAGACAGGTGGATGGATTTTTTTTTCTTTAAAATTTCAAATACAAATGATTATATGTTTATATATGGGGCTGTTTCGCTGTTTGCTTTAGTGTGTATACTTTGGGTAGTTATCTAAAATGATTTAACGTTATTGAAATTTATATGAACCCGTTTATTTCATTTTAGTTTCATAGTTCGGAGTTTAATGCAGTCATTATGCATATAATACATATCTTGTGTTCTTTGAAAGAATCCATTACCAAGGTCATGAAGAAGGTAATTATTTGCAAAATTTCTTTACCTTTTTGCGTGCAATGTTAGTTTCATGATGCAACCCACCACATACACATTACAGTACAAAGGGGCGTAACATCAGTGCGCCATTTACTTTCAGATCGTTTGAATTTATTTACTCCTTCTTTTAAATCATTACTTCCTATAGTTTGTGCTCTATGTGTCTATTGCGTGCCTGATTCTCGGATCGGGGATCCTCCGTTTATAATATCGTTAAATGTGTTTTGTGTCAGTAGAAAAAAATACGAACTCTCTCGTGTGTACGTGTGCGCGCGTGCCTTCGCAAAGCTGCTGCGTTGGCTGGTCCCCTATGACCTTGATGGCAGGTGCAATATTTTAATGTATTATCACTTTCGGCTGGAATGGTTCGATTTCGGTTTTATTGTATGTCCCAACATTCAGCCAGCCAGGAGCTCCGTATTCTCTCTGCAGGTGTGAACGCAAGTGTTAGTAACCGTTCGGTGGTTGTGTTCGCCTCAAGAAAGCGCAGGAAATGTAATCGTTTTATTTGCGACGTTTGAATAGAGATAGAGAGAGAAAGCGAGAGGCCAACTCGCGTGAAGAGTGCGTGCCGCTGATTGGAAATATGAAATATCCTGTAAGTGTTTTTTTTTCTCGTGAAAACTTTCGTTAGACAGGTGGATGGATTTTTTTTTCTTTAAAATTTCAAATACAAATGATTATATGTTTATATATGGGGCTGTTTCGCTGTTTGCTTTAGTGTGTATACTTTGGGTAGTTATCTAAAATGATTTAACGTTATTGAAATTTATGTGAACCCGTTTATTTCATTTTAGTTTCATAGTTCGGAGTTTAATGCAGTCATTATGCATATAATACATATCTTGTGTTCTTTGAAAGAATCCATTACCAAGGTCATGAAGAAGGTAATTATTTGCAAACTTTTTTATAAGGATTATAGATTTATTCCAATCACCAACCTATTATAGTTTTCTTAGCATTATATTTCTTTCTTCAACAACCGGTATAGGGCTTAGGCTTCCGATGTTTTACTGTCCTTGCCGCATCTTATTTCAACTACATCCAACCCTGTGAACTAAGATTCCGCTTCAGTTGAGATGTGGTCTCGCACCAATCATGGCAGCATCTTATGCTATGAATGGAGTGATAGGAGAACACATCCTAGTTCCTGCCTTTTCTGCAAGCCATTTATGTAGATTTGGCGAAATCCTGGCGGAAGAATT